>APFE030343314.1:58769-155122 GCA_000404065.3 Pinus taeda
TCCTAGCAGCAAACCCAAGAAATTTTGAGAGTTTTGAGGCATTTTTGGCATTTTTGAGAATTTTACAGGTTTTGGCCATTTGAGTGGTCTCACCCCGTGCGCGACCAGTCATGAGGACAGCTCATAACGGGGAAAACTCTACATTTTTGGAATTTTCATGCAAATATAAACTTGCCTATGGAAGGGTTTCAAATTTTATGAAGATTTGGGTTCCCAAAAGCTCAAAATACATGCAAATTTTGACTTTCTGCCCCATTTTTGAGTTGCAGAAAGCTGCCTTGGGAGAAATGACTTTTTAGGGGTCAAATCAACTCCAAATTCAGAAAATCTAGTTGGGTTGGAAAGTATACTCATAGACCTTTCCAACGAGCTATCGTGCACCTGATTTGGACACCGGGAAGGCCCTCAAACAGAGCTGCCAATGCGCGCGACCAGTCAAAGTTAGGGGCGCAACCACTCAGGGAAATTTGCCTGTTTTGACCAGTTCGGCCAGCAAAACACTGTTTTCACCTTGGTTGACTTTTGAGGCATGTAAATGATGGATTTTTGTGTAATTTTCATGGCACTTAGATACTTTTACTCTCCTTGAACACTTCTAGAAGTCTCCTTGATGTAAATGGTAAATATTTAATGCATGGATAAGTTTCCTAAGTTTTAGAGGCAAGTTGTTTTGACTGCCTATTATCTAGTGCTTAGTTTGGAATTAGTTAAAACAACTCCTAGGAAGCTGAGCTCGACCCCTAGAGGTGGGGAAGGAGTTAGATCTTCTATATTATGCCTTCTCTTACTCATTTTCATGGTTGGACTCTTGAGGGAGAAGCTCCTATTGTATATTTCACTTGTATCTCTGCAATTTGAGGAAAAGGAAGACCAGGGTTTTGTAGACATCATTGGGATTCTTGTGGACTCTTGTGTTGATGGTGTGTTCTCTTATTGTAATTGTAAGTGAGTTTATGTGTTCCATATCTTTCTTTACTGCAGCTTATTAAACAAATGAAGTGATAAAGTTTGAATTCATGCATGTCATGCTCAGCTTTCAAATTTGTTTAATGTTTATGTTTTCCACTGTCTAAAGAGGATTCAAAGTCATTTTTTTCCCTCTTTAGCTTCTCCTCTTTCCTCCTTGATCATCCATCTCAGCTAAAAGCATCAGCACAAACTCCTACCTTGCCCCAAAGACCCACCTGCAAAAATTGAGCTCAATCCCCGCACCCTAAATTGCAGATCCTCAACTTGCCACCAAAAAACCCAAAAAAACCCCCAAATCAACTTTCAAATCAGTTTACTAGCCTAATATCTGTGTTACCTTGATTGGTCATCTCTTCTCATTGAAAATTTAACGAGATTGACTGGAGAGAGCCTTCTCATACCCCGTAGGTCTAGCTACGAGGTGAAATGGTTTGATGTTGCCTTGAAGGTTTGCCTTTCTCAGCCTAAGGTGAAATCTCAAGCGCTAACAGATTCCACACACCAAAAACTGGCACAGAACAACCCTAAACATACTTGGTTTGTTGCGACCTGATCTAGCATATGACACACACAAACTAGCCCTTGAAAATTGCCCTTAAGTCACCTCTCAAATTCCTTATAGCTTCAAACTGCTCCACAGATAAATCCGCACCAAAATCATAGAGATACCCTCTTCAAAACTTGGTTGCCTTTTCTCCTTTATCTTGCCTCAAATCTGCACCAAAATCATAGAGCTAATATATGAGGGAGTGCACTTCAGATTTTTTAAAATGCCTCACACTTGACCTATATTTATATGCATCAAGTGGCTCCAACGAATTTTTCTTTGGTCACCACTTTGATCTCAAGCCAACTTGCCCAACTAGACAAATTAACCCATCATATCTTCAAAAATTCATATCTCAACTTTTACAACTAAGATTTCGATGATTTTTATTGTGTGGGATTTGCTGGATTCTTCTTGCCATCCTTTATCATCTTCATCCATCACATGTAGAAATATCTCCATGGTTTTAGCCCAAACATTGATGGGTGAAAAACTCTAAGCTTGGGTTTCAAGCCCATAAGGCCACTTGTGAAGCTTCTTCCTCCAAACCCTGGATCCTCAAAGCTTGGAGTACCTCCCAATCTACAAAAATCAACACTCCCTCTTAGCGGTGGAGGTACTTCCAAGACTACAAAGTAACTCATAATCAACATCGAAGACATTATCCCATATGGCATCCATAAGTTTAGCGTACCCTGTATAATGAATTCGAAAATCTCGATAGTTCCTATGCCTCATCACATCTGAACCTAAAGATCCCAAACCTCCATAAGGTTGCTCCCTCTAAGGCTAGACTCACTCGAAGCCTACACAATCTCTACTAGTTCATTCCTATAATAAATCATCCACTTGGATCAAATATAACTCGTGTAAATCCCTCCAATCTTGGAAATGAAACATCACGATCTAATAAAGACTGTAGCCTACCAATATCTAGTCCATCACATGAAACAATCTCGATCATGTTGATCCCATCCATGCCAAAGAAATCCTTAACATGTCCCAATGATCCATGGAAAATAATAAGAATTCCATGATCAACAATATGTACTACAACAAATTGTTGTTCTCCAGGCTCACCACTAATCCACTAGAACTCCCAACTAATCTCGCTTCCAAGCCAATCAATACCACATTTCCATGTCTTCAGTTGAACCCTATTCTCCATGATTTAGACTCATATACCTCTGAGCTGCTTCACTATACACACTCTGATTCACTGACCCTTCAAAGTATATATGATACTATGCTTTGCTTCCATGACCTTGGTGTCTAGGATAGAATCTTAAATAACTGATGCTACCAAACCAAAAATCACAACGAAACTACTTTTCAAAGTGGAATATAAACAACAGTAAATCTACTAGTTCACAAAATATAGACAACTTTTTACAATTTTTTACAATAACCCAGCTTTGTTATATTAGTCAACTTGAGTAACGCAATAGTCTAGGGCTCCTGTACTGGGGATAATGGCTCTCATACTTCCACTAGTACATTAATACAAAATTGGGGCTTGGTGTCAATTCATAAACAACCAATCTACCCTCAACAGGATACTCTAACCATCTGGATGTTGTAGTTGACTTCACAGCTCCCCTTGGTCATACCTTGTACCTACCCAAACCTTCAGCTCTTGATCTGCAGCTCCTGGCTCTATCAGTGCTCCAAGTCCTTCTGGCCACTTAACCTCGGTTATCCAATTTGCTAACTAGTTGTGCCTTATTCCATCAACAGGCACAACACATCGAGAATCCTGTCAAGTTGTTCACAACTCCATTTTTGAACAACTCTCAATCTTCCAACTGTTTCTCCTCAACTACTTAGGGACTTCAACCCACTATGGTCTTCTTGTGCTACTCCAATGAAGACCAACATACGTCATGGAGGGCTACCACCTATCATTGCAATATATCCATCTCCCGCAATGGAACATGGGTTAGGAGGAATTCCCATCATCTATTGTAGAAGTCCTTCTCCACACACAAGTATAGGGTTGCACAACTACTCCTCTAGCTCATCAAACCTTGAGATCAACAACTGCCACTCTAGAAACCACTTAAGTCCATGATGGTGCTACACACCAAGCTCCAACTTGGGCACTATCATGTTGTCCTCCAAAGACCATAAATGCCCAATCCTTGTCCACACTTGGTCCATTCTCATGCTTCCCTCCTACAAACCATGAGTGACTAATCCTTGTTGTACCATCTACTCCTAGTTACAAAATCCAACATGTATGATGCCCTTCCTCTTGGTTTCCAACAGAATTCTCCTAGGACACCCATTCACCTACAAGTCACATGAACTCAAGAGGATGACCATACCTGTTTTGTAACCTTCTACTACTCCTCTTGACATGACACATAAGCTGCTGATGTGACTACACCTTAGGATGTCCACAACTATCCTAATCTAGGATTTCCATCCAACTAACATACTTCCATCAATCAAGAAGACATTCTACAACCATATTGTTGTTTCCCCCTTTCCCTTTAGTTTTTTTCATCTGTAAGTCTGGCTGGGGCACACTTAACAACCCTCAACTCTTTCTCCAAACTTGTGTGTCCTCCTCCAACAAATCAACTCTATGTTTTTTCCAATCTAGGCTTCTTGTGCACTATTTTGGGCCATGGAAAAGCTTCACAAGACACCCTACAGCAAGCTTGTCACTCTAGCAACTTAAGTCTTCCCCAAAAATAAGGAAGAAGGATATGTTTAGGTTGTGGCCTCTTTGAGATGACTGGGTCTCAGTGAGGAGACCCTCTTAAGGGATCACGTCCCTCCAAACAAGACACCCTACACGTTGTTGTAGCATCCCTTTTTCCTGTGGCCCAAACAGACATTCCACACACCAAAAACTAGCACAACACAAACCTAAACATACATGGTTTGTTGCGGCTTGATCTGGCATATGAGACACATAAACTGGCCCTTGAAAATTGCCCTTAAGTCACCTCTTGGCTGCCTTCGAGCTGCGGCCTTTTCCATAGAGAATTCTGCACCAAAATCACAGACATACCCTCTTCAAAACTCAATTGCTTTGTCTCCTTTATCTTGCCTTAGATCTGCAAAAAATCGCAGAGCCAATCTATGAGGAAATGCACTTTGGATTTTTTTAAATGCCTCACACTTGACCTATATTTATATGCTTCAAGTGGCTCCAACGAATTTGTCTTTGGGCACCACTTTGATCTCAATCTGACTTGCCCAGCTAGACAAATTAACCCATCATATCTTCAAAACTTCATATCTCAGCCTCTACAACTCAAATTGCGATGATTTTTGTTGGATTAGATTCTCCTCACAATCCTCTATCATCTCCATCCATCACATGTATGAATATCTCCATGGTTTTCATCCAAACATCGATGGGTGAAAAACCCCAAGCTTGGGTTTAATCCTAGAAGGTTACTTGTGGAGCTCCTTCCTCCAAATCCTCAATCCTCAAGGCTTGGAGTATCTCCCAAGCTACAAAAATAAACATCATGACCCTATCTCAGGGGTTACTAGCTAGTGAGAAAACTAGAGCAACACATTCTATGATTGGGAGGAACATCTGAAGTCCAGAGTTAGCTGGCAAAAATTTTAAATAAGTACTCAAATTTTGTTATGTGCATGTCTCGTGGATTTCCTTAACATGTTTTTTTTGTGTTGTTACATGTTTTTTGGTGTATTTTGGCATTACTATGCACACAATTATATGTAGTGGTTAAAATTATGCCTATGTTTTGGTTATGTTTGATAATTTTGAAATTTGTATAAGTGGTGCTTCCCAGCAGCAGGGCTAGGGACATTACAAGTGGTATTTGAGCCATTGTTGCAATATTGGGCTTGTATGGGCCAAAAAACAAAGTGCCAGAACCAAACATAGAGTGAAAAAGTGAAAAGTGCAATGTATATCCATGAACTATTTAACAAAAATGGGATTTAGTTCTCTATACTTCCATAACTTCTAAGAATGCCTCATTATATGTTTTCTGCTTCATGTAAATCTAAATGATTGCTAGGTGACAAACAAAAAATATATGTTCAACATAGGTTTAGAAATAAGCTCCAAAGATTTTGTGTGAAATGGAAGGGATGAGCATGTATCGATCCTCTTTGGTTTGCCTTTATGCTTAGAACGTATTCTAGATTATCAGCTCTGGAAGAGGTAAGGGTATGCATGCAATGTATTTAACAAAATTCCTAAACAAAATATTGTACCCTAGAATGGCACGGTCTCTTGTTATGACAAGAATGCACATATCAACAAAGCTTGAGAGTTATTTTTTCAAAATACAAATGGCAAAAGATGGTTTTAATCCCATGTGACTTAGATTCTACTTGAAGCCACCGAATGATATTTATCCTTGGTACTAACATGAATATGGCCATCATAATAGTCCCATGCATGTTATTTTTGAGACCTTGTTGTGGAATATAAAACACCTTATCGCAGAAATGACTATCAAAATTTTATGAAATGGGGTCAAAACTAAAGTAGCAGGTAATGGAACATATTCAAAATTATTGGTGTTATTATGAAACATTAGGGCTATGACTTACATGATTTCTCTATGGAATCCCAAGAATAAAAGAAATTTAATCAAGTTCATGTATTATGCAACCATACACACCTTCACTACCAGTCTTTCTCTTGTACTTCAAACAAAACTGGAACCAACAAAAATATTAAAACAAACAATCACAAAAAATATCTAGCATATCACAATGCTCTACAAGGAAGGACGATTAAAGGATGTAGTCAACATGTTGTATACAATGCCAGATGAATGAGGGAAGTAGGTATATGGTTATTTTGTTAGGACTGGACTGAATCCAATGTTATTCTTTTGAATCCCATTATTGATATGTATTACAAATCCAGAAGCATTGAGAGTGTGTGGTAATTGTTCAAAGAAATCCCTGAACAAGATATCACATCATGGACTATGATGGTTGTATGGTATGATCATAATAGAAATGTCGAGGAGGGTATCAGTTACAGGAGGCTTTTGTATCATTAAGGTGGTATCATTGAATTGATGGAAAATAGAGGAGACCAGTTGTGTATTGTGTCTCAGGCTGTAACTGTAACCCTCAATTAGAGCTCCTCTGTAGAAGCAAGGAAGATTGCTACTTTTTGTCTCAATTCTATAAAATCAAGGGATGTTCACATTTTAACAAATGCTTCATTGCGGTGGTGATATAAGGTTAGTATTCTAAAATTCGTCATTATGGATTCAACATGTTACAACACATAGTTTTCTTGCAATAGAAGGAGCTCAGGCTTAGCAATGGTTATGATAGTATAGAGAGAAGATATTTGTAGGCACTCAAGTTAAAGGACTCCCAATTCAAGTTGAATTCTTGTTAGATGCATAATTTTGGCAAATGGAAGGGCCTTAGCCCCAATCCCTTCCAACATGTCTGAAGAAATGAGAAATAAGAAATAATTGGATTGAACCAAGATAAGATCAACATTTCATCCCCTTGTAATATGGATGACTTGTTTATACAGAGGTTCTCAGAGCCTCCAATCATACCTTACCTAAATCTTATGGACTATGTTGAAACTTTGGCATCAACATTTAGCGAACTCGAGATAGCCATAGAAGAAGAAAAAATTGGTTTCTATTTGGAACAGTGTTTTGTCTTTAGAGACCTAGGTGAAACTAAGTTGATGCAGCATAATTTTCAATCTGCACACTAGCATGCTTGTCAAGTCCATGAAAATATGGTATTTTCAGCGTGGCAGAGTTATGAGAAATGTGAAGGAGGACCTGATGATATGTCACTCATGACTTGTAATGGTAAGGAATTAGAATTCCATAAATCTACGTTGATTAATTGATATTCAAATTTTACTGTCTTTGATCCTTGTTCATATCGAGATCCCTTAGACAATAGGGAAATGGCATCAGAGGGATGTTCTTGCTACACTTGTCCCATGTTATGTAGTGATTGGGCTACCATAGTCCAAAAGTCTTGAGCAATAAGTCTTTGTTGCCTCAAATTTCTTTTTATGTTTTTAATAATTGGCAAGTTAGCTCAGGATTTTGAGGATGATGAAAAAGAGGAACAATTGAAGTATCATCAATCCGTGCAAATAAACAAAAATGCAATCTCAAAGTGGGAAAACTCTAGTGGAAATATCACTTTACTTCCAAAGTTGAAGTGAGAACATGTTCATGTCGATGAAGTGAAGCTACAAGACGTGAATCCTCAAATTGTACGATAGGGCAGGAAGAAAGTACAATGGGATACGGAAGTGTCAACAAGGATATCCATTGAATTTTTGATATTGTGCTTGCAAATTTCAGACAGTGCTTCTTCTTACTCCTAGCAGAAATATTGCAGTGATCTCGGTTCATATAGATTGGTAAGTCCATATTGAGAAGTGAAAATCCTGGACCTTCACCTCCATTATGAATTGAATTTGAAGGTCCCCTTCACATTTCATTTCCATTTTGGAAAGTTTTGTAAATTTCACAAAATCCTACTAAAAATGGACAAGATTTTATTATTCTCTTAGTTAACAAACTTGAGGATACTTATTTCACATCCACATTCTCACTCTCCGTGATTTGGGAGGCCACTAAATTGGATTGTAAAATTTTTTATCACCATCACTTTGGGGTGTTATCATGGAATGACTCAAGAAAGGAGACTTTAATTCATGGGTTTCTTTGGGGGACGGGAAATAGATGATAGATTAATTCCAATTTGATTATGTTGGAATTAATCAAACATATACATATAAATTCAAAGAAATAAAGGGCTTCCAAATATTGCAATTTTATTGCCTAGGCATGGGGAATAGGAATGACATGATTTTATTCAGAACATAATGCCAATCCAAACCATGTCAACCTAACAACAATGGTATAGATGCAAAATAGAAGGATGAGGATGAAATTGATGCCCAATCTACAATGTCATAAAAGATCCAAGGAGAAGAGGAGGAGGTAATGGTAATGAATATTGACACTTTGAATCAATATCTTCATAATTCATGTAATGGGAAAAAAGATAGGAGGCCAAACTTCTTCTTCTTCAACTTCAAGGTCATTAAATTCTTAATAATATAACATATGATTATCTAATCCATTTTTTTTTATGGAGGGTAATATTCATGAGGCCTATAAATTACTAGATCGAATGATGGGCACAAGCCTCAAACCTCCTCTTTTCACTTGCAATATTATTATGCAAGAATTATGCAACATTGGCTTTGTCAATGAATTTTATATCCTATTAAACAAATGGTGGAGTGGGGCTTTTTTCCTAATGCATAATCCTATTGCATTCTACTCGAACATTTTTGTAAAACGGAGTATTGTAGATCTTGTAATATTGTTTCATATATGGTGAAGAAGGAACTTAAGCCGGATGTGTGTACTGGTATCAAGCTTAGAACTAGCATCTGAAGACTAATATGGCTAGTCATTTTGCATGGGAATTTGTAGGTAATTCAATGCTTTTTTTTAATAAATATCACTCTCCGAATAAGTGTTGGGGTTGGAACAAAATGGAGGGTTTGTCTTCTGGTTTTTAATCATGCCATTTGCATTTAAGGCTACTTGGAAATATGACTATGCCACAAACATAGGAAATGGAATTTCATCGGGCATAAGAGCATTTGTTATCTTGGATTTCTTGTTTGATGGGATTTCTTAAAACATCTATATTAATACTTGATATGTAGCCATTCTGGGAAGCCAATACAGAGGTGTTGAAACATTTTATAGAGGATGGAGCCTTGTTGTTGAAGGCATTGGAAATTCATCAACCAAGGGGCACTCCCCGATGTGAAGTCATAATTAGACCTCACACTATTTGGAATAGGAGCCCCACCCAAGAGTATCGACCCAGTTTCTATATATTCTTATAGATTTTCCTTGGCTTTAGCTACCTACAAGAGATGAAAGTCTGTATGTGCCTTTGCGAAAAGTAAGTCACTGTGCCTAGTGAATGTTTAGTTGTAGGTGTGTCAAGGTTCTTCTACTATATAGGGAAGAAAGGTGATCCTCTAAGAGAGAGGTAATAGTACCACACTAGTATGGGCGCAAACAAGCAAAAGTGAATCTCCTAATATCAAGAAAAATAGTCCACATAGATGTGATGATTCTTGCAACCATTACAACACATTTTCAATAAGATAAGCACTAAAATAATCGAAATAGTTCAACTACTTTAGTATAGGTGAAAGAAAAAATGAATCATAAACATTCACATAACAATATTACAAATATTCACAATCCATGCATGAAAATGTGTTGGCCATCAGGATTCAAGTATTAAGTAGAAGTCCCAAGATACATGAATACAACGAACATCACTAGCTTCAATAGTGGAGCATTGGAGCCATGACTTGCTTCCAAAAAGTACTAACTATATCTCTCTGATGCCTTATGGGAGAATCCAAGGTGAAAATTCATTTTCTTGTACAATAAGGGTGTATATATCACAAATGGGGTGACCCTTCACCTCCATTGTGACTCTTGGACTACCCTCATGACTTTCCGACTTCTCTATGACCTTTTGACTACATACATGACTTTTCACATTACATGAATAACTCTTGGACATCTACTTTACATTATATTTCTCAATTATAGAATTTACATAATCCACAAAATGAAGTGGAACATGATGAATCATGACATGACATGACACTAATGACATAGACTACAAGATGACATGGCAATGCCAGACCATTCTTCGTTGCTACCTTTCTTGATAAGAGATGTATCCAATACTTCATCTTTGTAAGTGATATGCTTTATTCTTTATATCCACCCTCCAAAGGGTTGTGAATCAGTATGGAGACTTCATGCGGTCCTGATTATTTATCTTTTGTTGTAATCTAGTGTTCCTTCGTATTTTTTCTTAATGATCATCTTATCTCTTTAGCTCCATAGGTGTCTTCTAGAATGGTCTCCTTCTCCATCTCCTTCATCATCATCCTATCATGACATAATAAAATAATTTCTACTACAATTCACCCATGACAAGATGACATCAGTCTGATAAACCCGTAACCTAAGATGCTTCATGAAATCACTTGTTAGGGTTGGAACTGGTGACTAGTTGAGTGACTGACTCAGGGATTGCACAAATATAAAGGCTTAGGTCTGTGACTAAGGATTGAGACTGTGAAATGTGCAATTCAGGATGGCCAGGGTCAAAGAATTTAGCATTTGAAGGACTCAAGGACTCAGGCTGGAGGCTTGAGCCTTGAGACTGTGCAATGTGCAGTTCTAGAGGCCTGGGTAGAGGGATTGTGTAGTTGAGGGACTCAAGGGCTCAAGCTAGAGACTTGAGGATTTAGATTGCACATTTTGTGGTTCTTAAGGCCTGGGCTAAGTGACTTCATAGTTCAAGAACCCAATAGGTCATGCTTGAGGCTTTAAGTTTCCTAGTGCGCAGTTCGAACATGAGAACATGATGGGAGATTACATAGTTGAGATGTTTAAGGCCTTAATATTGAGGCTTGAAGTTTCCCAATGCGTAGTTCTGGAGGGAGAGAGGAAAATTGATTGTGAAGCTATGTAGTTTAAGAGCTCAAGGTTGAGGCTTGATGCTTGAGACTGTATAATGTGCAGAGAAGGCTACCTGGAGGCAAGTATTTTGCAATTTTAGAGCTTAAGGGCTAGGCTTGAGCTCTAATATTGTGTAGTGAATAGTTACAGGAGGTAGAAAATGCACATTGCACAGTGCCAAGAGGTAATGTTGTTGCTTGAGGACTAAGACTGTGTAATGCATAGTCCAGAAGAGTTGAATGAGGCTGAGAGGCCCGATAGGGGAGTTTTCCTAGTTTTGACTAAGTGTGGGATTAGTGAGATGAAGTTCAACAAGAAAAAGACTTGAGCATGACCACACACTTACATCACTTGATGATACAGCACAAGACACTCAAAACACATGAACAACATACTTTCCTCAGTGCAACAATATTTCAACAACTCACTCCAAGTGTGACACTAAAGATACACTTTGTGACGATAGTAACGACACTTGTGTGACAGTGCTTGAAACTTTAGAAATGAGTAAAATACATGTTTTCATGATCATAATAACTCATTATCACAAATATTTCCCCTTGAAATACACTAGAACTATCTTTTCTACAATGTGCAACACTCAACATGCTAAAAGATGACATTTGCTATATGTCTAAGAAAAGTGTGAATGAAACTTGTAATATGTGAACAAACGTGAAAGTGACACATGCCAGAATGAAGATGACATGAAATAAATACTAATTAAAGTCAAAACAAGCAAAAAAGACAGTCAAAAACATGAAAATGACATTTGTGAAAGCAAAGGTGCACAAAAACGACAATTTGAAAAACTCAACAAAATAGAAGTATAAACACAGCCAAAAGTGAGGAACTATCAATGGGTACTAACTATCGACATGGGTTGAAAATTGCACAGGTACTATCTTGATGGATTGTGTTATGCTTATTCAAGCTTGCGTAAAATAATGTTCTCATGAACTTCTTGTGAATTGAGCATGTGTGAGCAAGTGACTTCGCTCGATCAAGAAGTGACCAAGGGAAGACTGATCACAAGATCCACAATAGGCTCCAAAATTCAAGTGTAGGTAAAATTTTGGAGGGGGTTTGTCGTAGCGACAACACTTGGTGACACATTCATAAAATTCCATCTTCTCTACCCTTGGTCAATTCTTTCATTCATGGTCTAGCTCTTTAGGGAGTATTGATTCATTGTTCATATTACCATGGCTTCCTAACTTACCTTGTGCATAAACATAGTAACCTTCATTCCTTTACTTAGTTAAACACAAACACAATATCAATGATCACACAATGCTTTGAATCAAGAAAGAGTAATGAATTTCGCAAGCTTTAGATTTTAAGAGTATAGTTTTTCATCTCTAGGGTTTCTCTGTTGCTAGCATGCCTAGATGGTAACCCGACAGAGTCACTTCAAGGACACAAACATTGCTCTGCTTCCAGTAGGCTTGGACAGTACCCTGATGGAGTTTCTTTCTTTGCCTCTATTTGCGGGAAGTCTTTCTCTTATTTCTCTTTCATTTATTTATTTTATATAGGATTGTGCATTGGCACTTTTTTATTTCATAAGCCGAAGAGGGATCCTGACTTATTGAGAGCATAAGAGGTTGTCCCTTCATAGAAGCATATATAACACATATATTATTAGTTTTCTCATTTAGATTTCCCCTTCTCCTTGCCTACTTGATTTGATCATCCTGAAAACAAAGAAACATAAAGACCCAAGTGTAGGCATGAGGTTTCCATAACAGACATCGAGATCATGGTTTAACACAAGGTTTTCCTTATGCAAGGATCGTATTTTCCATTGGAACATCATAAACCAAAAGGTGTAACCAAGACAAGGAAGAAGGACAGAGAATTAGCCAAATGTTGCAATGTCACTAAGTCCTTTTCTATTTTTCCACATTGTCTTTCAAGCCTAAATAGGAAATCCTTCATAGAAAGTCTCATTGAACAAAACACAACAAGGAAACAAAACTAGGAGGAAAAAATAAAAGGAGGCTAACTGAAAAGACGATGTGAAACCAAAATGAGAAAGCACAAGACAAACTAAAAAAATTGAATGCAGGATGAATATGTAAGTAAACTAATATGCAATTAGACCTACTCCTAACCTAACCAGCTAGAAGTTCGGGGTCACGCATAATGAAATTTCCAATGTAGCCACCATAATTATTCCTGACCCGCAATCATAAAGATATGATCGATTAAAACTGAGATAAATCAATGTGCAACAGAAAATATAAGAGCTTGAATATAATGCACAATAAATTGAAGGTGTTTCCTGTCAATAGAAAGATATGGCATAACCACAACTTCTAATCATTTTACACTCTTACCTTTTCTCTGAAAACCATAAGAAAAAAAAAAAACTTGGGGGCTTATTGCAAATGTATCTTCATATGCATTGTACTCCTTAGTAAGCATGAGAAAGGGCCAAAAACTGTTATTTAAAACAGAGCCTTTCAGGTAAGATTGCTCCAACCATTCAGCGGTTGGATCATGGGACTCAAAACATTCCTCTTGAAAATCCTAAAGTATTTCAAAAGATGAATTTTCAATTAAAAGTGCAAGATCAATATGAGAATATTGTAAGGGAAAATTAATCTAATCATATTCAGAAGGATTTTCAAGATAGTGACCTGATATAACCATCAGTGAAGGCTGAAGTGACTCAGCTGCTTGACAAGTATCTGAATGGTGAGGTAAACCATAAATATTAATTGATGTGAAACAACTGTCATCAAATATACTGGTGGGAAAATGATAAAATGAATGACAGTTAATATTATGATTAGATGGACCATTTGTGGCAAGAGATTCTTGTTTAGAATAAAAAAAAAGATTGATTAGTTTGAACATATTTATGAATTCCTTGAATAGATGAATCATATTTCTCGCATGGTAAATGTAACAAATGATTTCCTTGTGATTAGTTGCATGTTGTACTGACATGGTAATCATCGAAATAAGTGAAAAGGAATGTCAACACAAAAAATACATGAGACCAGTCAAGATACAATTGATGTAGAAGAGTTTGATTCACACAATACCTCATGCATTCATTAGAACTGGGGAGGATTTTAGGTGCGATGAAGAACAATATTCATGATATAACATTCACAAGAAAAACCAAGAGCTGACTATTTTGAAATGAATCTGATAGGCATGATTGATTTGGCCAAAGATGATTTTTGAAATGATTAACTTCATAGTTCCATGATTCTTGAGAGATACACATTCCAAACCAGATTTTGATCCAAGAGATTTACATGAAGTTGAATCAACTAAATAATATTCATGAAGATGGTAAGAAATAAAATCTTGAAAGATCGAAAGACTACATCTGCAATACCAAACATCTTTCAAGAAGGAATTCCATGAGAGAAACTAGATCTGACTTAGCTCGTGGACCTTACCAAATTCTAGAGATCCTGACATAACCATTAATGGATGTTGAAGTGCCTTGACTCCTTGACAAGTCCCAGAACTATCAAGGATTGTAAAATCACATTTTGTAGACTGAACCAGATCGTGCACAATGTGAGGATAGCTACTAACACTAATTTCAATAAGGCCACTATAATCAGATGTAAACCATCTTTGTCACTGATTTGATCATATTTTACAACTTCAAAAACTAGATTACTCAAGTCAAAAGATTCTTCTGATTGCAAATCAAAATATGAATGAATCAAGGAAATTTCCTGAGCAAACTAATTTGAAGAATTGTATTTATGCAAAAAAAGAGATGATGAAGGATTGAAAGGATACTTGATGATTTTATATTTTTCTCTTTCATCATGGATATCCTCACCACCTTTTTCCAATTGATAATTTAACTCATCAGATAAATAACTTGAGGAGCATATATTATCTTCATCGCAAGTAGATGCATCGTAAATGGGAGAGAAAAAGAGATAGTGAGATGAAGAGGAAGTTTCGATAAGAACATTTTATTCGGTTGGAACATATTCCAAATCTAATTTTTTCAAATCAACATCTTCTGAAGGAACTGAAAGATTAGTTGGTGTGCTTGGGCATACATCATCCCATACAATAATGGAATTATAATCATCAGGATGATGGTTGTCCAATAATTTATATTGATCAAGAAAGTTGATTCTATTTGATTCAGCACTGAGATTATTAGATTCATTATCAACCAAGAGTGAAGCAACACCATATTCACATATAGGACTCTAAAAAAGAGAAGAAATATCAAAATAACCCTCACCTTCTTACTCCTCTACCTGCAAAATGTGACTACCTTGCACCTGTTCATTGTTTAGATTTGGAAGAGATTGATTTTGAAAATTGAGGGGCAAGGTATCATGAGAAATACATGGTAGAGGATGACAAGTATCAAAATCAGATTCAAGATTTAAATTATGAGAAATAATATCATCTTGTGAAATGGAGAAATTAGTCTTCACAATAGGCTTCATGAACCATTCTGGGATTTCCTCCATGTGATCTGAATCATGCAAATCGGAAAGGGAATGAGAACATGGATTAGGAACTTGATGTGTAGATTTCCCAACTTCATTATCATTGTGAGGAGGCGCCCTCATTAGAACTGGAAAAGGAGGAGGATAAGGAACAAAAGGAGTAGTAGGTTCCTCCTATGAAATTCAAGGTGTCTCATGATTTAAAAAATTTGGGGAAGTAAAAACATGAGGGGGTTTAGATTCACCATGCAAAGAGATATGAACCAAACGTTTAAACTTGTTTTTAAGGAAATCCTTGTTGAAGAATCTAGGGGAAAATAAGTGTAGTGTGATTCTTTGTTACTTGATAACAATTTGTGGAGTCCTTTTACTTTTCCTTATTAGCTTAATCTTCTTCTTATTATAATTAATGCATGTGTGTGTGCTTCATAAAACTTCTACCAAAACATAAGAATAAGAACACAAGATGTTGGATCTCTTCCAGGGCCAAAACCTCTCTTCTCTTGAGAGGAAAACCATTTCATGAATTTCTCTTATTGAAGCTTCTATTGATCAATTCCAAACCCTATACCCTTGATAAGAAGATCCTCCAAGCACAAGTCAAGTCCTTCCAATATTACTTCCTCTTGCAACACTTCGTCCTTCTCCTTCCAGCACTTTGTCTTCCTCCCTTCGACACTTCTTCCGATAACTGTAGAAACCTTAGATTGTATTCTCTAGGATAAACCTTGACCTTTTCTTCCTTTTCTTGAGATGGATACTTCCTAAATTTAGAAGATGATATTTTTTCCTCCCAAGCAAGCCTTCTTCTCTTTCACAAAGATTACAGACTTAGAGTAGCAGTAATGCAGCCCTAGTTATTCACACATGTGAGGGAATACCCCCACAAGAACCCTGTTAGACTTCTCCTTATTCCTTTGCTTATATAAACTTTTTCCTTGCTTGAGTGAGTGACCTTATAAGCACTCTTTTATATCCCAAACACTTCTCATTTATGACTATAATAGGAGAGTTCGATCTGATAGCAAAATAGCCTTCTTTTCCTTCGCACATGCGACTGTAGTATGCTTCAGATCAACCCTATTAACTTCTCTATTCTTCCTTGCTTCTTTGCTTGAGTGGGAGGCCCTTTAGGCCTATGATATTAGCCAAAATAATGAAGCTTGTGTGACTGTGATACAAGGATTCTATGATAGTAGAGAGACCCTCTCCTTCTTCGCATGTGTGACTGTCTTTTAGCCCTAGAAAAGACTTCCAAAGCTTTGGTATTTCTTCCTTCGTCTCTATACTTGGAGACCTCTTTCCTTGACTTTTCTGTACCCTTTACTCGTCCCCTTTCTTGATTATTTCAGGGATGATACCGTTGTCCTTTGAGGAGTTTGAATGGCTCCTTCTATAGGATTTTGTCTCCTTATTTTAGGCTGACTAGAGGCTGACATGAAGACTTGAGGTCGAATTGTTTGATATAATTCAGATTTCTTCTTTTGATGGTGCCATTGCTTGGAGGAGGCTTATGAATTTTCTTAGAGGTCTTCTTATGACCCTAATACATATTATTGCATGGTGTAACAAGCCCTTAAGGTCTTCAACCTTTTCTTTTGACTATTTGACTCACCTATAGCACATTAACTAGTGGTCAACTATTTCAATGACCAAGAAACTCATTGACATATATTATAAGAATAACATTTATTTTCTTGAATAAATACAAATATCAAAAATTCATTTATGAAGACCGAACCTAGTTACCTTTCCTTCAACACTCAATATTAACTAGGGATGTATTCATATAACATTACAAGGTGTTTGGTTATTATCAATCTCTAAAGAATTCACATAAGAGAAACCAAATTTGAAATCCATATGTTATAGCATCATATCCATCAGCATTGTCACAGTGCAAGGCCTTGACTAAAAAATCCATCTCTTCATGATATCATGAGCTACAATGTTGTCGAGACCAATGATTTATAGACACCTTCATCATTGTCTCTCAAGGTACATACCCACCCAGTTGTTCTCTGAGTATGACCTTCTAGGACTATTCTTATCTTAGGTTCCCAAGCCTCAAAGAATATCAGTCCTCTTTCCTACTCTTGTCTTGGATTCCCTACACATCCTAAAAAAGGATTAGATGCCAGATGATTACCCAATCCTCCCATTATTTCTTCCCAAGTGAAGACAAGAATGTTGTGTCTATCTTGTGTCTATATTTCCATTCATGGCCTTAATCTAGACTTACAGTTGTTAGCCCCGGTCTAGTGCATTTGTAATTAGGGGTGATCCAAAACTACCTCTTGATTAGGGACTTGTAAAAGAACCCTCTGAACTAGGGGCTCTTTCATTCATCAACAACTTCTTCTTGTGGTTCCTTCAACTTCTTGATCTCCTTTCTTGGTTGATGTCATGAAGTCTTTATTCAAACTTCTTCTAGGTGGGGAACCATCCATTGATCACATTCCTTCCTAGTTTTTCATGTCATTTCTTCCTTTGTGGAAAGTGTCTTTCTCGCCATACATCAGGTTTTCTTGTCATCTGGCTATTCCTTTGTCATGCGTCCATGCTTTGGAATACTCTTCTCATGGATGCTTCATTGTACCTACTTGTTTACATGCTTAGACCTAGTAGCCAATCATGACTTCATCCTAATATTAGTTCAACATTTCTTTTTCTTTGTTGGATGGCTTCTTCATCACAACATTTTTGTAGAGTAGAATTATTTATCTGCATATTTCATATCTCCAAGGCCTTCTTAGGCGTCAAGGGTCCTTCCTTCCTTTGTCAGAGTTGTCCTGCCTTCTTTCGAGAGATATCTTCAAAGTATCTTGTCAGATAGTGATTCTTGGTGATCATGGTGTTCTTCACATGCTTGATATATTTTTTCATTTTATTCTTCTTAGATAGATAGGTCAACTATCTTATGCTTCTTATTAGATAATTTCTTTATTGCTTGCTTCCTGGACCAGTCAGCATTTCTTCTTATTTCGTAGTGAACAACATTATATTCCTTATGTGAACATATTCTTTTGTTGGCATTCATTGCATTGTAGTACATGCCTTCGAGCATGTTCTTGGTGAAATAGATTCTTTCATACTTGATCATGTTATAGAACTATTCCCGTGACACAATAATATAAAAATGATAACATGACTAAACTTTGATGCATACATACCTCATCTTGATTCTCCTTTGATCATCTTAGCTTCATTTGGTTGTCCCTAGTGTGGCCCTTCTTTCTTCATCTTAGCTTTCTTGCATATCATCATTTTCTTGAATCCCATGAATGAGATTCCCAATGAGAAATCTTCTTTGGTTTATGAACCTTCTTTTGAAGATTCCATCATAGGATCTTAAAGACCCTTGCCTTACAAATGTTTCTTTTCTTTTGATGATGGAGGTCTTCTAGGATTCGTAATCAAGATCAATCTTCTTTTATCATGGATGAGGTCCTATACTAGATATGCTCCTTCTATATGAATATCTTGAGCTATATCTACCATGCTCCTATATTCTAGAAGATATTTCTACCTATGCATTTTTATTCTCATTATAAATGCTACATCTTCATGAGTATCTAGAACTCTATGTGCTTCATGCTTCTAGATTCTAGAAGATGTTTCTAGTCATGAAATTTTATTTTATTCCTACATGCTCCTATCCCACTCAAAAACTTGAAAGAAGACTTGAAGTAAATAGTTTTTCTTAGTCATAGTAAAGATCTAATGGATCTTCCTTCTTTTTCTTCTTTTCTTCTTCTTTCACTCATTGATTCATGTGAGTTACTTCCCTATTTCTTTTTTTGTTCTTCTTCTTCTTAAGCTTAGGAAAATTGCTTTTGCAGTGACCATATTCTCGGCATCCAAAACATTGGATTTTGGACATTTCTTTGTTGTTCGTTATTCGTGGACTAAATTTTCCCTTTCTCTTGGCCATGGTAGAAAATGCTTGCTCCTTCGATCCCACATCTTCCTTTGCTTCAAGTTTGGCTTCCTTTGTCCTGCATACAGACCACATTTCACTAAATTTGGTTACTTCCTTCTTGGCATATATGCTTGATGTGAAGTTGCCCCAATCCTCAAATAGAGAATTGAGTACTACAGTTGTCATCTCTCTATCAGACATGACTTCCCCAAGCTCTTGAATTTGATCTCTCATTTCAAATATTTTCATGGAGTAGGGAGCTATTCCTTCCTTTGTTATCTTCATATTGTACAATTCATCCCTTAGACATATTACTTCTCCTATTGTGAATGCCGAAAATATCTCTACTAGCTTATCATAAATTTCCTTTGATGTTTCAAATTTGGATACATAAGGAATGAGAGAGTCTTTGATTGATTCTATCAGAATCCTTTGAGCTCTTGTCTCATCCTTATGTTACTTAGCTAAGGCTTCAGTTTGTTCCTTAGAAGGGATAGTGATATTCCCTTTGACATGTTCTAGAAGTTCATTCTCCTTGACAAGTAAATCAGTCCTCTTCTTCCATGAAATAAAGTTATTGGTACCTACCAACTTATTTCTTTCCTTGCAAAAAGGCATTGACGTATATTCAAAAGGGGACATGTACTTACTTGATATATTTTGAGATGTAGTGGATTTTCTTTCTCCTTTAAGACTTGATGGCTTGCCTTCCTAGGATCTTTATGTTATTCAAGTCATCTTCTCCAAGTGGACTTGCTTGATGATGAGATTTACTTGATGACTTGTAGCTTGATGTAGGTCCTGCTTCAATCTGCTCTTCTTTGTAGGTGCCTTTATGTAAGGCTATTCTTCTTTCTATGAAGTCTTCCTTGGTGAATGATAGGTGATAGGCCTTATTTTCCTTGAGTAGATTTTTCTTTATGCTTAAACCTTGTAGATGTCCTTCCTTGATAATTCTTCTTGAGTTTCCCTTTCCTTGATGTGTCACCTTAGCTCTAATACCATGTTGAAGAATCTAGGGCAAATAAGTGTAGTGTGATTCTTTGCTACTTGATAACAATTTGTGGAGTATTTTTACTTTTTATTGTTATATTAATATTCTTCTTATTATTATTAATTCATGTGTGTGTGCTTCATCAAACTGCTACTGAAACATAAGAACAAGAACACAAGATGTTGGATCTCTACCAGGGCCAAAACCTCTCTTCTCTTGATAGGAAAACCCTTTCATGAATATTGAAGCTTCTATTGATAAATGACAAACCCTAGACCCTTGATAAGAATATCCTCCAAACACAAGTAAAGTCCTTTCAATATTACTTCCTCTTGCAACACTTCGTCCTTCTCCTTCTAGCACTTTGTCTTTGTCCCTTCGACACTTCTTTCGACAACTATAGAGATCTTAGATTGTATGCTCTAGGCTGAACCTTGACCTTTTATTCCTTTGCTTGAGATGGAGCCTTCATAATTTGATAATATGAACTTGTTCCTCCAAACCAATCCTTCTTCTCTTTCACAAATATTGTCGACTTAGAGCAGTAGTAATGCAACCCTAGTTGTTCGCACGTGTGAGCGAATACCCTCATAATAACTCTGTTAAACTTCTCCTTCTTCCTTCGCTTAAATAGAATTTTTCCTTGCTTGAGTAAGTGACCTTATAGGCATTCTTTTATAGCCCAAACACTTCTTCTTTATTACTACAATTGGATAGTTCAATATGGCAGCAAAATAGCCTTCTTTTCCTTTGCACATGTGGTTGTAGTATGCTTCAGATCATCCCTATTAACTTCACTATTCTTCCTTGCTTCTTCACTTGAGTGGGAGGCCCTTTAGGCCTATGATATTAGCCCAATAATGGATTTTATGTGACTTTGATAGAGGATTTCTCTGATAGAAGAGAGACCCTCTCCTTCTTCGCACGTGTGGTTGTATTTTAGCCCGAGAACAGACTTCCAAAGCTTCGGTATTTCTTCCTCCTTCTTCGCTATACTTAGAGACCTCTTTCCTTGAATTTTCCATACCCTTTAATCATCCTCTTTCTCATTGATTCATAGATGATATCGTGGTCCTTTGAGGAGGTCGAATGGCTCCTTATATATGAGTTTGTCTCCTTCTTTTAGGCCAACTAGAGGTTGACTTTCTTGATATAATTTGGATTTCTTCTTTTGATGGTGCCATTTATTGGAGGAGGCTTATGAATTTGTTTGGAGGTCTTCTTATGACCCTAATACATATTATTGCATGGTGTACCAAGCCCTTAAGGTATTCAACCTTTTATTTTGACTATTTGACTCACCTATAGCACTTTAACTGGTGCTAGACCTATTTCAATGAGCAAGAAACTCATTGACATATATTATAAGAATAATATTTATTTTCTTGAATAAATACAAATATCAAAAGTGCATTTATGAATAATGAACCTAGTTACATTTCCTTCAACAATCCCAATTTGTGTCTTCTCCTGGAAGTTCATAACAAAGGTGAAGGAATCGATCAGAGAAAACCTCAATTGATTCATTAGGATTTATTCTTAACTAATTAATTATTTTAAGAACATCTAGGTAATCATACCTATCAAATTCTTTATGAAGCTCATTCGTAAGTTGGTCGAATCAATGGATATAAATAGAAGGTAATGTATGATACCATCTCTTGACATGACCTTCAAATGTGAGGGTCAACAATCTAGCCATGACATCCTTGCAATGTATTCCATTAGAAAGGAAAAATGAGACAACTTGAAACATATTTTCACGAAGAGGTAATTGACCCACTTTCAAACTTAAATTGGGGCAGGTTATGAATAACGTTCACAGGGATGGTGAGATTAGGATCTTTAAAAAAACATTTCGGGATTATGATTTGAGGAAGAGCCGCTTTCGATAAGAGATTCAAAGCATACTCAATGGGAACAACCTATCATTTGGCCCTCCTTATAGCGCCATTTGTTAACGGCATTGGAAATTCATCAACCAAGGGGATCTCCCTTATGTGACGTCCCAATTAGACCTCACTTCGTTTGGAATAGGATACCCATCTAGGGTATTGACCCAGTTGCCATATATTGTTATGGATTTTCCTTGGCTTTAGCTATTAGCAAGAGAGAGAAGTATGTATGTGCCTTTGCAAAAAGAAAGTGTGCTTGGTGAATGTTCAATTGCAGGCGTATCAAGGTTCTTCTACTTCAGAGGTATAAAAGTTGGGCCTCTAAGATGGAGGTAATAGTACCGCACTAGTAGGGACACACACAATCAAAAGATAATCACCTAACATCAAGTAGAATAGTCCACATAGATGTGACAATTTTTACAATCATTACAACACATTTTCAATAAGAGAAGAACTAAAATAACCAAAATAGTTCAACTACTTTAGTACATGTGAAAGAAAACATGAATCATAAACATTCATAGAATAGTCTTACAAATATTCACAATCCATGCATGAAAATGTGTTGGCCATCAGGCTTCAATTATTAAATAAAAGTCCTAAGGTAAATGAATACAATGAACTTAACTAATTCCAATAATGGAGCATTCGAGCCACAACTTTCTCCCCAAAAGTACTAACTTTGTCTCTCTAATGCCTTATGGGAGAAGCCAAGGTGAAAAGTCCTTTGCTTGTAAAATGAGGGTGTATATATAAAAAATGGGGTGACCCTTCACCTCTCTTGTGACTCTTGGACTACCCTCATAATTGTTTGACTTCTCTATGACCTTTTGACTTCCTACATGACTTTCACATTACATTAATAACTCTTGGACTTCCACTTTACATTATATTTATCCATTATATAATTCACACAATCCACAAAATGAAGTGGCACATGATGAATCATGACATGGGATGACATGACACTGATGACATAAACTGCATGATGACATGGAAATGTCAGGCCACTCTTTGTTGGTGCTTCTTTTGATAAGAAATGTATCCAATGCTTCATCTTTGTAAGAGATATGGTTTGTTCTTTATATGCACCCTCCAAAGGGTTGTGAATCAATATGGAGTCTTCATGCGGTCTTGATCTTTGATCTTTTGATGTAATCTGGTGTTCCTTCATCTTCTTTCTTGATGATCATCTTATCTCTTTAGCTCCATAGGTGTATTTGATCATGGTCTCCTTCTCCATATCCTTCATCATCATCCTGTCATGACATAATAGAATACTTGCAACTTCAATCCACCCATGACAAGATGACATCAGTCTGTTAAACCCCTAGCCTAATATTCTTCATGAAATCACTTGTTAGGGATGGAACTATTGATTCGTTGAGTGAATGACTTAGGGATTACACAACTCCAGAGGCCAAGGTTCAATACTAAGGCTTGAGACTGCGCAATGTGTAGTTCAGGATGTCTAGGGTAAAAGGATTGCATAGTTTATGGACTCAAGGACTCAAGCTAGAGGCATGAACCTTGAGACTATGCAATGCAAAATTCTAGAGGCTTGGGTAGAGGGATTGCATAGTTGAGGGAATCAAGGGATCAAGTTGAAGGCTTGAGGCTTGAGAATGTGCAGTGCATAGTTCTAAAGGTCTGGGCTGAGTGACTGCATAGTTGAGGAACCCAAGAGGTTAAGCTCGAGGCTTCAAGTTGCCCAGTGTGTAGTTCAGAGAGGAGAACAAGTTCGGAGATTACACAGTTGAGGGGTTCAAGAGAAAAAATTTATTTCGTAGTCACATAGTTCAAGAGATCAAGGTTGATGCTTGATTCTTGAGATTGTGTGGTGTGCAAATAAGGCTGGTTGGAGGCAAGGATTGTGAAGTTCTATATCTCAGGGGCTAGGCTTGAGCATTGGGATTGTGCAATGTGCAGTTCTAGGAGGCAGAAAATACACATTTAACAGTGCCAATAATAAAGGCTACTTCTTGAGGACTAAGACAATGTAGTACACATTCTAGGAGGGTTGAATGAGGCTAAGAGGCCCAGTCGAGGATTTTTCCCAGTTTTGACTAAGTGTGGGATTAGTTAGATGTATTTGACCAAGACAAGACTTGAGCATGACCACACATTTATATCACTTGACGACATATCAAAGGACACTCAAAATGTTAGAAAATTATATATTACGGAGCAATGGAACACATGAAATAATGCAGAAATATAAACACAGAAAACGCACAAAACAAGAGAGACACAGATATACGTGGTTCACCCAGTTTGGGCTACGTCCACCCCGAAAAGCCAGTCCTTCCTTTCTATTATCCAGCAAAATGAAGAGACACAACCTACAGCAAATCCGCTGTAATATCCTCTGTCTTCTCTCACAGTCTCACCTCTCTGTTTCTCGCTCACACAGAATACACATCTATCTCACAGCCTCAAATAAAATGCCCTCATACAAAGAGAGGGGTTTCCTGCTAGGGAAAAAAACCCTAAACTAAACATAAGTTCTACCGTCAGATCATCCGCCTAATGAATGGCCCAGATTGACTAGAAATTACTATACTTTTACAAGGTATTTTACAGTTGTTTTTAGCTTCGGGGGCGCTGCCCCCGAAACCCCTCGCCAGGGGGGGGCTCCTAAAGGTCGTAGCCGCCCCCCCTGGACCCCCCCTACAGCGAATATTTTACGGGCAGCGTTGCCGCCCCCATTTTGAACTGGGGTCCAATGTGGCGGTACTTTTGAATATAGAAGATAATCAGGCTCCACACCCAACATATGGAAATAGAGCTTCGTCATGGGACCGGCGAATGGGATATCCTATGCAAAGGGTTCATGATGACCTTCAATTTTGAGGATGGGTTCAATTGTATTGAAGAAGCACCACAAGAAGTAAAAGTCGCCATCTTTAGGATTCTTGTAGACCTGGTGGAGCCTGAATGGGCTACTTAGATAAGTTGCGCACTGGAATGTTATAATGTGATTGTTGAAGAAGAGGATGAAGATCCACTGAAAATTAACATTCCAAAGAAGGAAGGCCACCGTGAGGTTCAAGGACCATAGATTGAGAACCTTGACATAACCACGTCGGTGAAGACTAAGTAGGTGAATATTGGTACAGAGACAGAGCCCAAATTCGCGAAGATAGGAGATTACTGGGACGATGCGATGGTGGATAAGGTCATTGAATTGCTCCATGAGTATCAAGACTTATTCTTGACCAAGTTTACAAATTTAAAAGGAATAATCGGAGATCTAGGACTGATGAAGATCACATTGAAACCTGACATGAAGCTAGTTAAGCAGAGACCATACCGCTTAAATCCGAAATAAAGGAGAAGGTTCGCGTAGAACTAGACAAGATTCTTGTGGCAGGCATCATTGAGTCTGTGGAAGAATCTGATTGGGTAAGCCCGATGGTGGTGCAAGAGAAGAAGCAGACGGATGGAATAAGAATATGTGTGGATCTGAGAAAATTGAATGACACGTGTTCACATGATCTATTCCCAACTCCGTTCACGGATGAGGTGTTGGATCATGTAGGTGGTCAGGAAGCATATTATTTCACTGATGGGTTCTCAGGGTACCACTAGATCAAAATCGCATTTGAGGATAGGATCAAGACAACCTTCGCGACTGAGTGGTGTTGCTTTCAATATACTGTCATGTCGTTTGGATTGAAGAACGCATCGACCATCTTTCTGTGCGTAGTTGTTGCGACATTCCAGGAGTATATTCATAAGTTCTTGGAGGTCTATTTTGATGACTGGACTGTATTTGGGTTGGTTAAGTGCCATATAGTGAGCTTACGCTTGATGTTGGATACCTGCCGAAGATACCAAATCATGATCAACCTCAAGAAGTGTGTGTTTCTTGTTCCTTTTGGGAACATATTGGGGCACGTGGTTTGCAAATAAGGGTTGATGGTAGATCCTGTGAAGATCGCGGTGATTCTGAATTTCGAAGCATTATGAAGTGTGAAATAGTTGCGCGCCACTCTGGGACATATGGGGTACTACAGAAAGTTTATCAAAGGTTATGCCCAGATCACCACGTTGATGGAAAAATTGTTGAAGAAGGATGTCACGTTCTGCTGGAACGATGACTACAAGAAAAGCCTAGATATATTGAAGGAGAAGATGGTTACAGCGTTGATTCTTGTCTTCCCAAACTGGAAGAAAGAGTTTCATTTCCATGTTGACACGTTGTGTATAGCGTTGGGGGTAGTACTAACACAAGATGGTGGAGAAGGCTCAGATCACCCTATTGCATTCGCAAATCACAACTTATCTAAAGTAGAGGAACTATTCCACCACTGAACACGAGGGACTAACTATGGTGTATGTGCTCTAGAAGTATCAACACTACTTGTTAGGAGATCACTTTAAGATGTATACAAAGCATTCCGCGCTGAAGTACTTGGTTAATAAGCCTGTGCTAGGGGGGCGCATATGCATATGGCTTTTATTGTTCCAAGAATATGATTTTGAAGTTGTTGTGAAGCCTGGACGATTGAACGCAAGACCATATCACCTATCGCGCATTGAGACAGGAGAGGAACCTACTAGTCTAGAGGAAGGATTACTCGACGCGCAGCTTTTTGTTGTGCACGTAGAGGATGGACATTTTTAAGATATAATTCACTTTTTAACAACTAGAACTGTGTTGGAAGGATACTCTGTCCAGCAGAAGAAGGAATTAGTGGTACGCATGGCAGATTTCTCTGTCATTGTGGGGCATATATACAAGATGGGGAATGATGGGATATTGTGAAGGTATGTTCCTGAGTTTGAACGAAGTATCATCCACACAGATGCTCATAGGGGCACTGCGGGAGGACATTATGCAGGGAGAAAAACTGCACAGAAGGTTCTTCGAGTAGGGTTGTGGTGGCCAAACCTTCATTAGGATTCAAAATCACATTGCAAGGCATGTGATGTATGTCAAAGAATAGGTAAGCCATCGTGGAGGGATGAAATGCCTTTGAACCCACAAATGACATTACAACCTTTCGAAAAATAGGCAATAGACTTTGTAGGACTTATCAAACCTCAACGAAAATTGGGCACGAGATATACTATCACTACGATAGATTACCTGACTCATTGGGCAGAAGTGTAGCCGGTGACGGATTGCACGGCCACAACTGCCGCAAAGTTTCTGTTTGAACACGTACTGATGCAATTTGGATGTCTAAAGATCTTAATGAGCGATTGCGGTACACACTTCTTGAACGAAATGATTAGTGCGTTGACAGAAGAGTTTTAGGTGTATCATCAGAAGAGCACACCATATCACCCATAGGCTAACGGGATAGTAAAAGCATTCAACAAAGTACTAGAGGCCACGCTAACCAAGGTATGCAATGTGCAACAAAGTGATTCGGACCTGCGCCCACCAGTAGTATTATGGGCGATGTTAGGACTACGCGTAGTAGTGAAGTGTCACAGGGTCTGAGACAGCACGAGCGGTAGCTATGCTGTCACACGGGTCTACTGGAAAGTGCCCATTACAGTCATTATTCACGATGTGATGCTTGGTTTGAGACCAAATCGAGTGGGCTACAGGCATTTAAGGTGAACTTTATGGGCTAGATTCTTGAAAATTTATCGCCAATTAAGCATTAATGGACCGAATGTGGGGGGAACGGTCGAATTCAAACTAAAAAGGTGCTATAAATTACAAAGGGTTGTCTAGCAAACAACACTTGGCAATTTGAGAACTGATTTGTTGCGTGCTCATACATTCATGAACTAAGACTTGTTCAATCTTTTGAAGGTGGATTTGTTGCTTGAAAAATTACCTAATACGTTGAGAGAATTGTTGAATCGCACTATGGTAGCACCTGAAGAAGCCATGAATATTGGAGCAACGATTGATGAGGAAGCCGTGCAGGCAATAATGGAAGTGGAAGCCCCAGAGAGTGTCGGTATAGTCACTGAGATCCCTAAATCACCATGCACACCAAGACCCAAGAAAGACAAGCAGGCCATGGTATCGGTGCACGTATCACTAAGAAATCCGCTGAGGGATAAGCTCACCATGGAAGAAAATGGGAAGCCTATCAATTTGGAGGCAGATGAAGAGGAAGAATTTGAAGAAATCCTGGTAGAGGAGGAGGATGTAGAAATGGAAGAAACCTAGGGTGCGAACACACTTACCAGGCTACCTGCATATGTTCCTCCATAGAAGCGTAAAGCAAAGGAAGATATAGATGAGAGCAAGATCTCTCTGCAAACTCCGCTGCTCCCTGACGACATTATTTTTGAAGGTGCGCACTTGGGATGGGTGCCTGTGCTAAATTTTAAGGATTGGGATCTCGCGGTCCATGAGAATTTCCCGCATCTCACGACCGCGCAACTATGCGCCAAAATAAAGACGCACCAACTGAGATAATAGAGTTGGAGCCGCGCAAATGGTTGAGAGGTGTAGAGAAGGCAGGATTGTTAAACCTGCTCTAGGTGCTGCATTTACATCATGCCCTAGTGACTATTTTTGTCATCAGGCAGCTGCTCTGCTTGGTGCATGATGGGTTCTTGTGGCTGGAGGATCCCATCCCCATCACAGACCATTTGATTCATAGAATTACTGAGCTCCCTTGTAAAGGGGAGGACCCAACAAACATCTCAGAGGGAAAGAGTGATGATTTGGCCATCGTGGAGGCCATGAAGAAGAAATTTAAACTGGAGAAGAAGAAGCGAGGGTATTGTTATACGAGAATAGTGTCCACACGGATGTTGCTATTCCCACTAAGATGGGTGGCTATCTTAGAAACAAAAAATCAAAGTCTACTATTGATTCCTTTTATGAAAATAAATGAGAGTAGAACCAAGAGGGCCAACCTGAGTCTTGCGCTCGATTCCCTCTCCTTCTTGATAGAGTTTTGCCACTCGCTCTTTGTCTGCTCAGCTTCAAAAGGACCTGTAGAATCACAACAACATACTACTATGCAAGAAACAAAGATCTAAATTCATAAATAATGCAGGATCAGATGTACATTAACCATATACAAGCATATATAAACAAGTACACCAGGATATGGAAGGAAACAAGAATAGCTTTATTCAGATAAAAAGTTGCAAGAGGATTACAATCATGAACAACTCTGACCCAACATCATCCTCTAGCTAAGAAGCCCTTCTTTCACCTCAAGCAAAGAAAAATCACCCAACACTATGAATGTACACCATAATACCAACAACACTTCTCTATAAGTTACAAAATTCTAGCCTCTGGATCTTTGTGATGAGGGATCCATATGTAGATGATTACAGAGAGGTGAGTCATCTTTTGGGATCTTGATTAGTGTCTTCTCTCTGATAGTTCTTTCTTCCACTTGGAGAATGAATATCTCTTATTCATCCCTGGTCGAAAATGCAGTGGCAAGTGTCAGAGGGGAAGCTTCTGGAAGATTCCATGATCTTCCACCTTGCATTTTGGTCCCTGCCATTTGTCCATTCCTGACCATCGCACCCTACAGAGGAGAAAAATAGTATGCATCACACCCTGTACATTGGGAAGGTGATATGCATCGCACCCTCTACATGGAGCTTTTAGTATGGTCCAGTTTTGACCATTTATGAGTAGTTTTTAGTGGAGAACTTCTGGGAGATGATGTAACCAGTTGACCTTGTTCCTTTAGGCAGTGAAGCAACCCTTTTAGGTACTTAAGAGCCCTCAGTTTATGGAAATTTGTGATTGGGGTTGAAGTGCCCAAAAATGTCTATAACAATAACCATTGTAAAAAGAAGTTTTTAATTAAAAGAAGATTGAGACGAATTGCAGCAGGTGGTTTTCACCCACATTGGGTTTCCATGTTACATCTTGGTGTTCATGTGTGTTGCTTATGTGTGATGATCTGTTCTGCTTTACTGCTCCTGTTTACTGTTCATATGGTTAATAATGTTTTGATGCACTCATTAAGAATCAACTAACTGAATCATAAGTTTACTGGATATACGCTTGTTGCATTACACATAGTGGCGTATACACACGGTTTGCCTTAACTGAAGTAGCGTATATGAATCTGAATATGGAAATGAAAAAGTTATATTGATTTGATAATACTGATTCACCCCCCCTCTCAGTATTATTTCCAAAATATCAATCATGGATCCATGCAGCATAATATAAAGGAAGAAGTACATGAACAATAATCATATACCTCACACCACGGGCCATCTGAAGAAGTGGATGTCAAACAGCTGAAGCTGCTCGAACCATTGCTCTCAAGGCATCGATCTCATGAAGATGGCTGCTTGCACAAGAAAGTGGACATTTGAAACACAGCTATCAAAAGTGCTAAAGCTTGCTGAATATCTATTTCAAAGCATTAATTGCAAGAAGATTCTTTCATAAAGAAGAATCAATCAAAGAGGATTCGATCAAAGCGGATTTGATCAAAGAAGAATCGATCACAGAGAATAATCAATCAAAATAAGCAGAATCGATCATGAAGAGAAGAATCGATCATAAAAGATAATTGATCATAGAAGAATAAGTGCTCTGGACTTCTCTGCAATGTAGCTCTTGGGCTATCTAGTGTTTGTAGCACACTGGCTACATTACTTCAGCTCTGTGGCCTTCGTGAAGTTCAAGCTCTGTGGCTCTATGCATCTCAAGCGTAGATCTGACTTCCATGCTTCTCTACATACTCAGGGTCTTGGGCCTCTCTCCATGTAGTCTCTCTGCACAACCTCTCGGGCTCTCTGGTTTCTTTGCATAATTCACAGCATTGTCGGGCTATCTCTGGCTTTCTAGCCCTTCTCGTTATCTATGACTCCCCATTGGGCACAACTTCCTCCTCGACTGTCTCGCACTCAGGGTCTCGGCCTCTCCACGCAGCCTCTTGAGCTCTCTACCCTCTGTCACAGCCTTTTTCCTCTATCCTTGGCTCTCTGCATCCATCATGTTTTATAACACGTTTGGGACATGTCTGCATCAAAATAGGAGGTCTGTTGCTTAAGAATAGAAGCCATTTGTATATAACAATCAGTGGGCACAATAACCTTTAAAAAATATCCTTTTTATTGTTTTGCAGCGATAATACAAAAACCTGAAAAACATTGGAAAACATTGAAAAATCCGAAAGTTCAGATTTCAAATTCTATAACGTCGGACCTATAAATCAATAGGGTCTGCACTATATCGCTAGTTGGGATCGTAGATCGCCGATCACCAATGCCGATTGTTCCGTTTACCGATTTAATCGTGGCTGTTGATTGGTTTCCAATATGACAGTTGAGATCGCATCGCATATCGCAATTGCTACAGCCCGGGGTCCTTCGCTGATACATTGGCATATGTCGACGCTGATCGCTGATCCTTCCGATCGCCAATATCAACGATCGCTAATCACTGGTTCTAAAGCCCCGTCATCGCCGATTGCCTGCCCCCGATCTTGATTAATCAGAGATCGCTGATCAGGGGTTCCGAAGGCCCGTCTTAAGTTCGCCCTTGGCACGATTCCCGATGCGATTTGCCTTGAAAAGGCTTTAAGTCCATTTTTATGAGAAAAACCTCCTTTTTTCAAAGGAACCAAGGCAACTATTTTCGCGATAACTTCATCATCCTGACTCAGATTGATGAACCGTTCACACCTCCACGATCAAGAAGACGAGTTCTACGCTCTGGTTCTAGTTCGACATCATTCTGATCACATTGATTTTCGAGCATTTGTTTGAAAATCCACCTAGATCATGAAAAGAATACTTGGTGTATTTACCCAAAGTACACCCCTTGCATGTATCAACTTGCTCAAGCGTACCTTTGGGGAAACCAATGGAGATCTGTTGCATGATCTCCGAAGCCCCATGATGCAAGTGACCCAATCACCTGTGCCACAACTCACCAACATCTCAGCTCTACACCCTTTGTGCTTTTATGCTAAAATAAGCACACTCCTCTACCTCTAGTTTATAGAGATTCTTCACCCAAATCCATATATTCTTTACTTTTTCCATGGCTATGTGTTGAAGGAACGCCTTTCCTTTTGAGAAGATCACATCAGAGCCTCTATCCTTAAGCATGGAAATAGATACCAAGTTCTTCTTCAGCCCAGGCACATACATAACATTCTTCAAAGTGAGTGGAGCCCCATGGTCCTTCTTAAAAGTAACCGTGCCCAATATAGTAACACTATACTTCTAGTCATCACCCATCTCGGCGTTTGTATATCTTTCTCTTCCAGCTCACTGAATAACTCTTTGTTGCTAGTCATGTGGAATGAAGCTCCACTTTCTAAGTACCATACAATTCCCATCATTCTTGAAACCATGCATGCAATTAGGGAAAATTCCAATTTGAATTGAGAGGCCAAAGCCTCACCCGATGCTCCTCTTGAGGACTTTTTCTTAGATTTTTTAAGTGGACAATTTGGATCAAAATGGCCCAACTCATGACAATGAAAGCACTTAACTTTCTTCATGTCTTTCTTCTTACCTCCATGATAAGAATTCGATTTGGAATGGGAAGCTTTCCCTTTCCCTTTCTTTGCCTTAATCACTAAGGCACATTTATATTCATCATCATTCGTTGATGAAGAGCCATCCGTGGTGTTCCTCCTGATCTACTCCTGCATCAAATCCGACCACAATCGTTCCCAATCTGGAAGCTTCTCTCCACCATTGACAAAGTACTGATAACGATGCCAACTCTTTGGGAGTCCTAGAAGAGAAAGGCTCACGATATCATCCTTGGAAACCGTGATTGCAACACTTCCATTTTCATCATGACATTGAGTGAACTTGGTCATGTATTTTGGAATAGTCTCGACTTTCTCCATTTTGATTTTTCAAAGTTTGTCCTTCAGTGCCAATTTCCTTTTGTCACTGGTGTTTTGATACAAGTCCATCAATTTTTTTCACATATCATACATAATTTCCTTTCCATCGAGACACAACACAATGTGGTCTTGAACTCCCTCAAGGATTATCCACCTTGCCTTCGCCACACACTTCTTCCATTCGGCCAAATTCTGTGCATCCAATGCTGTTGGTTTAGGAATTTTTTGATCAACAAATTCCTTCAAGCCATTATCCTCTAGCACAACCTCCATTCTATCCAAACATGATATAAATCCCGAGATTCCTTTCAAGGTATACTCGAGCCGTAAACCATAGAACACCATTTTCCGATCCTGAAGTATGTATTGCAAATTCAAATTTCACTAGTAACCCAAAACTCAAAACTTCGAAATGTCCTCTAGTATACTCTTCTCAACTTTGATACCATGTTGAAAATCTTGTAGATTCACAAGCTCATGCAATGTACTCAAGCATAGGACAAGAATCTACTTCTACTTTCAACTCGCAGAAGCCAATAGATTAATGAAAACAATATGAACAAGAAGAAGATAAATCAATGACACATAAAACAAGATGTATCTGGGGAAAGCCACTGTCAAAACCCTGCTATCTGTATTGCATATATCAGAAATATGAGCGAGGATACAAATCTTGTTCTCACTAGAACAATTCCGCACAAGTATGCTTAACTCTCTCAGCTCACAAACTAGCTCTTGGCTAACACTTAACCAATTATGTAGCTTGCCAATCCCCTAATCTCTTGTGTTATTCCTAGGATGAATAGCCCGTATTTAAACTGAATTCATGCTTCCAAAACTAGATAATCTAAATGTAGGATCAATCTCTGATGCATGCATGATATTTACACTCTAGTAAATAATACAACTGATAGTACAATATCCATGTACTCTAGTCTCAACTGGGTTATTGGGATAGGGTCCCTAGGGTCAATTTTGGGTTAGTTTAATCAATTTTTGAGTAGAATTTTGTAAAGAATGTAAAGTCTCCGAGAATTGTGGAAGCGGAGCACGTAGATAAGTAAGAGTCAAAGGGGATTTAACCTCTTGTATGGGTAAGTGATAAGATGGTTTTGAGATTCACCCATAGGCCGTAGGCCATGGTATTGTAATATAAAGGCTATAAATATTTGAGTCATAGAGAGTCTAGAAAGATACATTTTGGAGAATAAAAAGTGTAAGGGCAAGTGCTAAGGCAGAAAGCTCTATTTTCCTATACTTAGGCAAAACGGGAAGGCTTGTTGGCTTGTTGGGGCTTGACCCAAGTTCAACGTTAGTTAGCCAAACAACTCCCTACACTATTGGCCCTTTCGGCATCAGCCTGTGGAGCGTGGACCGAAGTCTCACCTGAAGCAGTATAAGGGGATGCTAGAACCAGGTTTCTGCACCCTGAGATGGTTATGATGTTAGTTTATTCCCTCTGTTTCTGCTTTTGCGTAGGTCACTTAGCTCTAGGGCTTGCCAAACTAGTCCTTTATTCCACCCTTCAGTACCTCTGTGGAAGGGTACGATTGAATTTCGCACAACCCTAACCTGTGGCTCAGGTACTTTCACACTACTAGGGCAACATACCTTGCAGATTCCCTAACTAGTTTAAGTATCGTACTTATCTTATTAAATGATCATAGTTAGCATTGCGTAGACAGATGTTCTTACTTACGTTCACTTAACCAACATAATTACATATATTTGCACATCATATAAGCATTATAAGTGGAATTCATACATAACATGTCAAGATGCATAAACAAGAAACAAAGACACATAATTCATAGAATGATTCTCTTTATTGATATATTGAAATGATTACAGAGTCTATCCGCCCCACACACATGGCTGCAGGGGTCCGTGCACTCAACTGTAGACTTCCACCCCTAGCCTCTGCGCACTCAATGGCAAAGCCTCTACCTACGCTACGACTCAAAACTTAGACTTATTACTTCCTAGCTATGGCTATCTTAGTGACTACTTAACTACTTAGAGCTTACTTACTCAACTCATTTTATACAATCCCATGGTTTGCAGACCATGGTTATAACTTTTACAACCGAATTTACTTTACAAAAATAAGGGCGAACAACCCTTTATGACTCATGACACCTTCGCGCTCCACAACCATAGTTGTGGAGACTTTACAATTTTATTAAAAAATTCAACCCAAAACATGGGCTTTTAGCCCCAAAATTGTCCTTGGGGGATCCCGTTCCCAACAGGTGGGCTTGCCAGACTAGTCCTTTATTTCACCATTCAGTACCTCCGCGAAAGGGTATGAGTGACCTTCGCGTAGCCCTAACCTATAGCTGAGGTACTTTCGCGCTGCTAGGGCAGCATAACTTGTAGATTCCCTAACTAGTTTAAGTATCTTACTTATCTTATTAAATGATCATAGTTAGCACTGTGTAAATAGATGTTCTTACATGCGTTCACTTAACCAATGTAATTACAAACATTTGCACATCATATAAGCATTATAAATTGAATTCATACATAACATGTCAAGATGCATAAACAGGAAACAAAGACATAGAATTCATAGAATGCTTCTCTTTATTGATATCTTCAAATGATTACTAAGTCTATCCACCCTACGCACACAACTACAGGGTTCCGTGCACTCAGTTGCGGACTTCCACCCCAAGCCTCCGCACACTCAGTTGCAGAGCCTATACCTATGCTACGACCCGAGACTTAGACTTATTACTTCCCAGCTATGGATATCTTAGCGACTACTTAACTACCTAGAGATTACTTACTTAGCTATTTTTATACAATCCCATCGGTAGATCTTTTACAACTAACTTTAAAAAAATAAGGGTGGACGACCCTTTATGACTCATGACACCTTTGCACTCCATGACCACAAAACGCGGAGACTTTAAAATTTTATTACAAAATTCGACCCAAAACATGGGCTTTTAGCCCCAAAACTATCCTTGGGTGATCCCGTTCCCAACAGGCCCCCGACACAAACATCGTGACCCACCCTTGAGTCACTCGATAGGCATGAAGATATTAGCACGAAGACTTTCCAACTCGACCTATATGACTACAACCTCGACAGTGCACTGAGCTACCGTCTGCTTCGTGTCTTCGACCATATGCTCGGCCACTTCTCCTAAACTATCAGCCTGAAGCTTTTGCTGAGTTTCTTGCAGAGTCACAAGCTTTCCTTCAATAGAACCTATCACCGTGTAAGCCTCACCCATCCAGGGCTTCAGTCGTGCCTTCAACAGTGCTTCCTTGTGCAGCGCTACATCCTCCTGTTCTTTCAGCTTCTTGGCCTCCTGTAGCTTTACTAGTCTTTGTGTCAGCACGACGGTTTGCGCTGTGCCCTTGAACTCATCATAGCGCTACTATAGCTCGCATGCTTGTTTCTCTAGTCGCTGTACATTGGGGTCCTCCTGCAAGCTTTTGAGGACCTCAAACGATTGCTCAAAAAGTTGCGTGCAGTTTGCTACCACACTGTCCACCACCACTACTACTTCTGTGACAACGGTCATCCACTGCTCCTTCACTTTTGGTGAAGTTAAAGGCTAGGCCTTCAATTGTAACTATGTGATCTGCAAGTTCAACTCCAACTGCACCCTTTCCATGTCAATATAAGTGTCGCACACCCCTATAGCCAGCTTGCAGATGCGCACCTTGACTGGCTCCTCCTCAGGAATGGCAAACTCTGGGACCATTTGGCATGCCTCCTCAACGACCTGCATAATGTGTTTGTTTTGATTGGTTGCCTCGGTCACAACAGCGATGGAAAAGTCTCCCTGTAGTGCCATCTGCTCATTCTTGTTCTGTTGTTCACTGATCACCTAGAGGGCGTGGTGCTCACGGGCCCTTACTGCTGCAATCACTCCATCCTGCAAGAGGTGGAGTGCTTCACCTAGGAGCACTCCCAGATTCAACCCTACTCCCTTTAGGGCATTGATGGTGGACATTTTAGCTTCGTTCTCCATGGTCAGTGCTCCATCATGCAACACTATTGCACTGGAGGCCTTCGCGCGCAACATTTCGACAACCTCTGAAGTGCTAATAGCAAGGTTGGTTGACACCGTGCCAACCTGTGATGTGTGTGTCTGCAACTCCTGTAAACTTGTTTGTATAGCTCGCAAGATTATCTACTGCTGCTGATCGAACTGTTGTAGGGCCTCCGCGGTGACATCCCTTACTGTGTCACCGATATCATGCAGATCTCCCTCTATTAGTGTGATTGGGTCCAGTGATGTCTTGGTAGCCTTTGATTTCTTCCTAGACCCTCCTCTCTCCTGCTCCCTTGGATGCTTGATGCGGGCAGACGTCGCCTATGGGTCTGCGTCATGCTTTTCTGTTTGCTCGTCCGTCTCCTCCCCTGTCTCAGGTGAAGGTGGCCTCACGCCTTTATTAGAGCCCTGCTCTGTTCCACCTGTTTGATTTGCTATCTATTGCATGGCCTCATGCTCTACTTGGGCCTTGTTAGCGGTCTCCTTTCTCTTTTCATCTAGCTGGGTCATCTTTAGCTTGGCCTCCTCCTTTCTCGTAGTAGAATTGCTTCCTCCCACCACCAAGTCTGTTGTGGTGCGCCACTCTACCGTCCATTGATCAAGTACTGCATCAATGGCATTATCCGTTGCCAGGTAAGGTAAGTCATACCATTTATGCACAGGGTCCTTCTGCGCCCTGATAGATACATGATGAAAGTCTGCTTTAAATTCTGTGTAGCATTGCAGGTTAGCGTACACTATAGGCAACAATCATGGTTTGTGATTGATGGCAATGTGGATGTTCATCTCCATCAAGATGCAGAAGATCTTGCTGTCCTTGACTCGCTGCATATCCTTAGTTGCCCACAATGAAGTGTACTTTGCTGCTTCTGGTAGGTTTGGTGCGACTGGAGGGAATTGAATGTCCTTTGGTAGTTCCCATGCTACCAGCACAATTGATAGTAAGAGCCACACTTAGTGGAGCATCTTGTTGAGCTCCTGTGCTTCGCGGCAGTTTGCTAGGAACTCTCCACGAAGGTAGTACAACTAGTTGAACTGGACTCCTTTGGCGCACTGGGCTGCTAGTGCAAAAATAGTCACCAACACCTCATCGGTGCAACACTTACTCATCACTTTGCCTGCTAAAATCTGCATAGCTACCTTTACAGCAGGGTCACAGATGCTAGATATTGCATATTCGCGTGACTTCTTCACCAGCTTAAAATTTTATTTCATGGATTCCACGAGGGCCTGTTCACCACCTTTTCTACCAAATATCATGGTCGGATTCTCTCCTGTGTAAGGAAATCACATGATCCAGTGGATCAACCTGTCAGTGATGGGAATTGGCTCCTCCAGCCACAGACACCCATCATGCACCAAGAATAGCAGCTTCTTGATGACCAATATTGTAACCGGGGTGCTGTTGTAGTGTGGCACCCAACGCAGGTTGAGCAACCTTGCCTTGTTTACTCCTCTGAGCCACCTCTGTGGCTCCAGTGTGGTCATTCCAGTGTTTGTATCAATGATGCGGCACATTAACTGCTTGGTTGCAAGGTGTGGGAACTTCTCGTGATCAGAAACTACCAATCCTCGAGTTTTAGTAGTGGCACCGCACCAAGCGCTGTCCATCGAAAACAATCTCATCTGGCAATAGAGGGGTTTGCAAGGGGGTCTTGCTGTCATCGATGTCTTTTGACACCTTGGTCTTGGCCTTGTGCGAAAGGACATACTCAGGCAACTGAGTGATAGGGTCAACACCCTAGGCTTCAACCTCCTCCACTTCAACTCCCACATCCTCATCATCCATCGGGATGTCTTCGATTTCTTCCTCCTTTAGCTCCAAATTTATTGCTTTTCCCTTCTCTTGAGTGATGGGCTTCAGTGGGTTTCTTCTTGGAAATGCGTGCACCGGTATTGCAGGCTTCTTGTCCTTCTTATCCCTCACGTTATTCTTGGTTGGGGTGGGATTTAGTCCCGACATCCTTGGTGATTGAAGGACTTTAACTAACACTTAAGCAACCTCTGGAGCAACTACTTCTGCCTCTATCTACATTTCCAACACCGACTCCTCTGCTTTGGTATCTATAGCTTCTGTGGGCGCCATATGATTTTCTATAAGAACTCTTATGTCTCCTTTGGAAATGTCTCAAAAACTTTACTGGCTATCAGAAGCTCATAGTGCTTTTGATTCATGTGCACTTGAGAGCTCAACAACTCAATTCTCAAAATGGCAAGTGTTTTTTGCTGGACAACGACTTGTAATTTATAGGGCATTTTGAATTCAAATCCGAACATTGCCCCCAAATGTGCTTCATTAATGCCGGATTGGAAATAGATCTGCAAGGATTTGACCCATAAATTTTGTCATAAATGCCAGTTGCCCACTCCATTTGATCGCATTTCTACCGTCAAATCATGAATAGTGACTTTAACGGTCACTTTCCGGCCGACCTACGCATTTTCTCCTTGGGTAGTGCGAATCCCTTCGCGCTGCCACGAACCCTGTGACACTTCCTTGCTTCGCAAAATCCTCCAATCGCGTAGCTCCCCAACCCGGGCAATGTAGTTTATAGTCCCACGCCTCCTTTCAGTTGCCTGGAGCACTATGACTGTGCTACCTTCATCTAGTCACATGGTCGGACTGCCGGTGTATGGCTTCAAGCGACTGCCATTCACCTTTCCTGGGAAGGGATCTCCATTCAATTTTACCAACTGTACCACTCCTCCATTGGTAATATGCTTAGTGACATAGGGCCCTAACTAGTGCGTTTTTAATTTCACTGGAAATTTATCAAAATTGTTGTCATATAACAAAACTAGGTCATTTACCTTAAAGGTGCACAACTTAATGTGCCGATCATGCCATCTTTTTCGTGCTGCTTTTGGAACTGTTGGTGAAATCCAGCCAGGAATCTCTCTTCCTCAAGCTCAGTCAGCTGTGAGATTCTCTCCTCCAGGGCTCTGCGATCCATCATACCCGTGAGTGTTGGTATGCGCAGACTAGGCGCAAATATTCCATGGGCATTACTGCTTCAACACCATAGACAAGCCTAAAAATGGTGTTTGTCCAATCAACTTCTTGCATGTTGTTCGACAGACCCATAGTACCACGGGTATGTGTAGGTCCTAATCACTTCATTGAGCATTGCAAGCCTTGGTCAGCACATTCTCCAACACCTTATTTAATGCTTCCACCATCTCGTTGGCCTACAGGTGATAAGGCATGCTCTTTTGGTGATATACCTAAAATTCCTTCATTAGCACGTTGATCGTCTCATTCCGAAAGTGCGTACTGCGATCACTCATCAAAATCTTTGGACAACCAAATTGCGTCAGTACATACTCAACGAGGAACTTTGTAGTATTCACGCTTGTACAATCTTTTACAGGCTATGCCTTCACCCATAGATTCAAATACTCCGTTGCGGTGATAATGTACCTTGCTCCCGTCTTGCCTTGGGGTTGAATAGGTCCCACAAAATCTATCGCCCATTTCTTGAAGGGTTGTAATGTCATCTGTGGATTCAGAGGAATCTCATCCCTCTGTGATGGTTTGCCAGTCCTTTGACACACATCACACGCTTTGCAATACGCTTTTGAGTCCTGATGGAGGGTTGGCCACCACAACCCTTCGCGTAGAATCTTCTGCACGATTGCTCTCCCTACGTAATGTCCTCCCACAACATCCCCATAAGTTTCTAGGAGGATGCTGCTTCTTTGAAATTGTGGTACATATAGCCGCAATATCTCATTAGACCCCATTTTGTACATATTCCTAACAATGACACAAAAACTTTTCGTGCGCACCACTAACTCCTTCTTCTGCTGGACAGTGTATCCTTCTGGGGTAGTTCATGTCATTAGGAAGTGTATGATATCCTAAAAATGACCATCCGCAACATGCACTGCAAATCACTGCACGTCAGGCAATCCTTCTTCCAAATTAGTGGGCTCTTCCCCTATTTTGATGCACGACAGATGGTATAGTCATGCGTTGAGTCATCTAGGCTTCACAGTAAATTCAAAATGATATTTCTGGAACAATAAAAACCACCTGTAGATTCTCCCCCCCCCCCCAACACAAGCTTATTGACCAGGTATTTCAGTGCAGAGTGATCTGTATACATTTTAAAATGGCCTCCCAAAAAGTAGTGTCTAAACTTCTAGAGCGCATATACCATAGCTAACCCTTCGCGCTTGGTGGTGGAATAGTTCTTCTCCACCTTGGATAACCTTCTGCTTGTGAATGCGATAGGATGGTTCAAGTCTCCTCACTAGCCTGTGTCAGTGCTACTCCTAGCGCTATACATGACGCATTGACATGTACATGAAAATCCTTCTTCTAATCCGGGAAGACTAGGTTCAACGCTGTGACCATCTTTTCTTTCAATACATCCAAGCTCTTCTTACAATCCTCGTTCCAACAGAATGTGACATCCTTCTTCAACAACTTCTCCATAGGTGCAGTGATCTAGGCATAGCCTTTGATAAGCTTTCTGTAATATCCTTTATGTCCTAGGGTAGCATGCAGATGTTTCACACTCCTTGGTGCTTCCAAGTTCAGTATCATCGCAATCTTCGTGGGATCTACCATCAACCCCCGTTTGCAAACCACATGACCTAGCAGGGTCCTAAAAGGAACAAAAAATAGACACTTCTTTAGATTGAGCACGATTTGGTATCTTCGATAAGTATCTAGCATTAGGCGTAAACTGGTGACATGGCATTTCACCAACCCAAACACAGTCCAGTCATCAACGTATACTTCCAGGAACTTATGAATAAATTCCTTGAACGCAACAACGACTACACGCACGAAAATCGTAGGTGCATTCTTCAATCCAAATGACATTACAGTGTACTGAAAACAACCCAATCAGTCGTGAAGGTTGTCTTTCTCCTATCCTTCGGCGCAATTTTGATCTAATGGTACCTAGAGAAACCATCAGTGAAGCAATATGCTTCCTGGCCACCTGCATTATCCAACACTTCATCAGTGAACGAAGTTAGGAAAGGATCATGTACACAAGCATCATTCAACTTTCTGAGATCCATGCATATCCTTATTTCATCCTTCTGCTTCTTCTCCTGTACCACCATTGGGCTTACCTAGTTAGATTCTTCCATAGGTTCAATGATGCCTATCGCGAGCGTCTTGTCTAGCTCTAAGCGGATCTTCTCCTTATACTTCGGATTGAGATGGTAAGGCCTTTGCTTAACTGGCTTCACATCAGGTTTCAACATGATCTTCATAACACCCAAGTCCCTGATTATCCCATTTAGATCCGTAAACTTGCTAGGGAACAAATCCTAGTATTCACGGAGCAATTCAACAACCTTATCCACTGTTGCGTCATCCCAATAATCTCTAATATCTGCGAATTTGGGATCTGCCTCCATACCAATTTTTACCTGTTTTGTTTTCAGTGGCAAGGTTATATCGAGATTCTCAATCTACGACCCCTCAACCTTGCAGTGACCTTCTGTTTCAGTGATGTTAATATTTTGCAAATCCTCATCTTCTTCTTCAATAGTCACGTTATAGAATTTCAGCACTTGACTCAGCTGAGTAGCCCACTAAGGCTGAAATAGGTCCAAAGGATCCTATGGTATCCCAAAGATTGTTGCTTTTACCTCTTGTAGCACCTCATTAATACAGTCAAACCCATATTCAAAATTGAATGTCATTATGAATCCCTCGCGCAAAATATCCCATCCACCTATGCCACGATGAAGCTCTGTTTCTACGTACTAGTTCATCTGGATGACATCCAGGGTGTGACAGAACAAGTGCTCCCATTCAAGTTGGGGCTTCTCTCCATAAGCTTCAGCCAATTTGGCCAAGTGCATGCACGGATCATCTTGCCCATCATATCTTTCTGTTACTCACACCTTCGGCTTCCCAAAGTGTGTTCTCATCATCCTTCTACATTCATGCCAATCATCAAAGCTTCCCTTGTGCGTACCCCACCATCTTGTAGGTGTAGCGTGTAGTGCCCAGTCTAACACCTGGAAGCGCTGTTTTTCTGGTACCTCCCTCTCAAATGCATCCAAAAAGATATCTAGATCATTCAGGCCATCATAAGTAGGCAAATTTCTTACCTTTGATGACACACAGCGCAGCGACCGGGTCAGCATGTTACAACTCAGTGTAGTTACTTCATGTAACCGATTCTGCTAGCACTCTAATTCTTCATCAGAGTCTGAGGTGCAGGAACTCTCGCAATCCCATGTAATTTGTCAATCCGCTGTTGGATTCACCCAGTCTTTGTCTCGCACTATTATCTTATAGTTACAGTCCAGACCATCATTGCTCTCATAATCGTGGACTGGTTCCGTATAACACGATCCTTCAGTAGGATCTAGGGGTACAATTATGCAGAGTGATTTCCTCTCAAATATCATCTTTCACTTCTTTAGGTTGATTACCCCATTCATATCAGTAGCCCAATTAATGCCAAGGAGCACAGGGTAGGGGTTGCTATCATCCACAATTTTTATTACTTCAAAGTCAGCCAGTGTGCTTGCAAATTCAATATATACACTCACCCCTTGCAGCCATCCCATGGGGATGATCTTCTGCTGGTTTGCCATCCTTAGTTGAATCATAGACCACTGCAGCGCGGGTCTCCCCATCCACTCCCAAATCTGCTTCGGTAGGATGCTCGCGTCTGATCCCAGGTCCAAAATAACCTGATCCATTTCATACTCTCCTATCTGCACGGTCAGTCTCATCTCTTGTCATATCCTTGTTTTATGCTTACCAATCTTTCGTACTACGTGCAGCTTACCCAGAGTGTTTCTGGCGCATCTGTTTATAAGCTCCTATAACCCATTCACAACCTTGCTATCGCGCAGTAACTTCATGCAGGTCTCCAGGAAGGTTGTAAGCAGAGAAGGGTCCATCTCCTGATCAAGTTTATCCTTGCTCCTTGAGGTGGAGGCCTCAACGAAGCTCTTCTTCAGTTCCATTAACGTTTCATGTGCACACTCCAAATTGAACTCAACCTCCTTCACTAGAGCTTTTTGAACCCATGTGTTGTCTTTGGGGTATTTCCCCTTGTAATCTCCTATTGTAATTCCACTTCGGAGCACTATATTCATGTTCGGATCCTCTTCGCGTTGCTTAAACCTCATCATTTGCAGGTTCTGAGTCGGCTGAGGTGTTAACGCCCATTTGTCACGTATCCTTGCTATCAGCATAGGATAGTATTCTATTTCATGATCAAACGAAGTGCAATATTTGCACGACAGATGTGTTGGGCTAGTACAATTGCGAGCATAGTGTCCTAGTCCTCCGCGATTGTAGCAGATCAGCTGTCCTCGACCTCTGCCTCGGCCTCGTCCACGTCCTTGAAAGCTTGTCTGCACCATCCCCGTGCTCTGGTCAGGGGTCGCATTTCTGCCTGAAACCTATAAGCAGGATTTCTATCCATCATTAATTCATAGCTTCTGCAAATTCGCTCATCATGCCCTACCGACCTACAGAAGTTGCATAACAGTTGCTGCGGTGTCTATAGAAACTTCTGCAACAAATGGCAGTTATCTGTGACATGTTTTCCTGCTACTTGACATATAGCACACCACAATGCAGGCCCCGCGCTTAGTCCTTCGTGAGCTTTCGGCCTCAAAGGCATCGGTCCCCCTCCTACAATGTAGTTCGCAAAGGCCACGCAATGGTCTTTGTCATGCCCCTGACTCTTGCATTTCAAGCATCATACCTCTTCGCGCACCTCTGGTCGAACTGTTCTATCCTACTTCAAACTTTACATCTAAAGGCAAATATTTTTCAACTGAGCATGGATCTACTGAACCCCCTAATTTGGATCTTGCATTGGTGTTTCATGCAGTCTCATTGCAATCTCCAAGGCCTCTGCCTGAGTCGTTATCTTTTGTTGCGACAGTGCAACCCTTAGGTGTGGCAGGAGCGAAGCCACAAACCATTCGCGATGCTGTCCATTTGTTAAGTTCATGTTAGCTTCACGAATTTTACACTTCAACCTCTGATTGAGTTCCCAAGGGGTCTCACATGGTTGCATTGCAATTTCTTTGAACCCCAAAATTGACTGTGCTTCAGATTTAGGACTACTGAATTCTTTATTCAACACGGTCTGGATGTCAGCCACTCTAGCATTCGGGTTATCATTAGAGTACTTGATGTACTAGGTTAGTGTGCAATATTGCAAAGCACTAACCAGATTCACCTTCTTCATGTGATCATCTGTAATGCCTTGAGCTTCCCATACAACTTTCATGACGAACCAGAACTGGTTCGCGTCCTCATTTCCCAAGCCTTTGAACAAAGGTAACTTCACTAAATTTTCCATGATGTACTGTAGTGGAGGTGGAGGAAGTATGGGTGAAGTCACAAGTAATGGTGGTGAAGTTAGAGGTGGTGTGGGTGGAGGTGGCAGTCGCGGGAATCCTTGTCTTATTAACTAAATAACACTTTGCAGAGAAGCCTGCGTTATTCCGTCTTCATCACCTCACGGAGGTGAAATCAATGGACTATATTCAGGACCCTTTCTCCCTTTGTTCCTGTAATTTTTTCCATTTTGCGTAGCTCCAAACATCAAGGGAGCTGCATAACCCACTTTTCACACAATAACATTTTAATCTAGGTATTCAGAGATTTCAAGTACTTACCTCATGGTCCTTTGAAAAAGCATCACTTCGCCTCGCTGTAGCTGACTGAGGTATCAACCATGAATTCAGTTACAAATCCTCCTATGACGCGATCGAGCCAATGATCGACAGCGCAAGCGATCTTATCCTTAGATGCTTCCATTCTCTATACTAGCTCTGGGGTTCAAACAATAGGACCGTCAAGTTTCCACCTTCCTTGACTATCTGCTAGCTTTCCGATCCACTCGTATAGTTCAACCGGAAAGTAACAAAAAAAATATCTCGTGTATTTCTATATATAGGTACCTATCTAGCCACTGTTCCTTTTTCAGTCGCGGGTTTCTATTCTCCTGCACCACAAACTCGTTTATCTTCCAATCCAACCAGCCTATGATCTCTTCCTTAGTTGGATTCCAGTGATATGACATCAGACATCTCTTATGTAGATTCCAATCCTGGCAACGGAACCATTTGTTTGCTTGCTGGGGCCTGACCCAGGTTCGACATTAGTTAGCTAAACAAATCCCTACATTAGTGGCCTTTTCAGCATCATCCCATGGAGCGTGGACCGAAGTCTCACTTGAAGCAGTATGGGGGGATGCTAGAACCAAGTTTCCGCACCTTGAGATGGTCGTGAAATGAGTTTATTCCTTCTATTCCTGCTTTTGCATAGGTCACTTAGCTCTAGGGCTTGCCAGACTAGTCCTTTATTCTTCCTTCAGTATCTCCGTGGAAGGGTACGATTGACCTTTGCGCAGCCCTAACCTGCAGCTTAAGTACTTTCGCGCTACTAGGGCAGCGTACCTTATAGATTCCCTAACTAGTTTAAGTATCTTACTTATCTTATTAAATGATCATAGTTAGCATTGCGTAGACAAATGTTCTTACTTGCATTCACTTAACCAACATAATTACATACATTTTCACATCATATAAGCATTATAAATGGAAGTCATACATAACATGTCAAGATGCATAAAAAAGAAACAAAGACATAGAATTCATAGAATGCTTCTTTTTATTGATATCTTCAGATGATTACAGAGTCTATCCACCCCATGCACATGGTTGCAGGGGTCCGCGCACTCAACTCTAGACTTCCACCCATAGCCTCTGCGCACTCAATGGCAGAGCCTCTACCTACGCTACGACTCAAAACTTAGACTTATTAGTTCCTAGCTATGGCTATCTTAGTGACTACTTAACTACTTAGAGCTTACTTACTTTCGCGTTACTAGGGCAGCGTACCTTGCAGATTCCCTAACTAGTTTAAGTATCTTACTTATCTTATTAAATGATCATAGTTAGCACCACGTAGAGAAATGTTCTTACTTGCATTCACTTAACCAACGTAATTACATACTTTCGCACATCATATAAGCATTATAAATGGAATTCATACATAACATGTCAAGATGCATAAACAGGAAATAAAGACACATAATTTGTAGAATGCTTCTCTTTATTGATATCTTCAAATGATTATAGACTCTATACGCCCTGCGCACATAGCTGTAGGGGTCCGCACACTCAGCTGTGGACTTCCACCCTAGGCCTCTATGCACTCAACTATAGAGCCTCTACCTACGCTACGACCTGAAACTTAGACTTCTTACTTCCCAACTATGGCTATTTTAGCGACTACTTAACTACCTAGAGATTACTTGGCTCTTTTTATACTATTCGACTTTACAACTGACTTTACTTGACAAAAATAAGGGTAGACAACCCTTTATGACTCATGACACCTTCGCGCTCTGCGACCACAAAATGCGGAGACTTTACAATTTTATTACAAAATTTGACCCAAAACATGGGCTTTTAGCCCCAAAACTATCCTTGGGGTATCCCTTTCCCAACAAGGCTTCTGCAGTTGAGTGTGTGGAGACCTTGACAAGTCTGTAGCTCACTGCGTGGGCCTCTACAGCTTGGTGCATAGGGTGGAAGAGTTTGTAGTTTGAATGCTGAATCTAATAAAGGCTGATTTTGGACCGAATTTATTGTATATGTGCCTTGTTCTTAATTGTGTTTAAGTGTATGCATTTTCATTTAATGATCTATTTTATATGGAATAAAGTGTTTTCTTTGCGCGAATCTATCAAATCATTAATATCTATGCATGAAATGAGTAATGGATTGTTTTCTCGAAGATAATAACTAGCTTTGTTATGATAACTGTCCAGAATGGGTAGATCTGCATGAAGGAAAATATAGGGATGTTATTTAGTAAGCGAAGGTCATGAGTCTGCTTCTTTTAGGTCTGATAAGCCTGATCATAGACCTTCATGAAGACCTAGAGGCCAATAGAATAAATTTATGATAGTAGTCCATAGGAATATATAGATCTACGCGAAGGCAAATCTGAGTTGTAAGGGTTTCAGAATACACATCACACGGTCTTCAGATGTAAAAACCTGGTTCTAGCATCCCCCAATATTGCTTCAAGTGAGATTGCAACCTGTGCTATGCAGGTTGTTTCCGAAAGAGCCAACAATTAGGTTTTTGTTGGTCGGCGTGAATAACTCTGAACTTGGATCAGGCCCCCTTAAGCCAACAAATGGTTTCGTTGCCAGGACTGGGCTATATCTAAGAGATGTGTGATGTCGAATAAGTGGTTCCCTATGAAGAAAGAGATTGAGAAGTAGATTGACTGAAACATGCACATGTTTGCGGCTCAAGAGAACAAAAGCCCTAAATTGTCCAAAGAGGAGTGGTTGCAAAGATATTTGTACATAGACGAGACCGACACATTTTTCTGTTTCTTCCCTGAACTACATGAGTGGTTGTCTAAATTGGTCGATAGTGAAGGGACGTGGAGGCTTGATGACCCTATAGTGTGGACTCTAAAACTGGTGCGACATCTCGGAGCGTTAGAAAGAAATATTGCGTGGGCCGTAGATCATTGGATTGATCGCACACTTGGAAGTTTTGTGATTGAATTCGTGATCGATAGAAATATCAGTTATAGTGTAGCAGAACATAGGCTCTTCAAGGGACCACGAGGTAAGTATTTTAAATCATTGAAGACTTAGATTAAAATCCTATTTTGTGAAAAGAGGGTTATGCAGTTACCTTGATGTTTGGGGCTTCGTGAAGCGAGAAATCATTTAGAAGAAACAAAGGAACAAGCTTAGAGTACAATCCGTTGATTGAACCCCCTTCAAGTGATGACGAAGGGGAAATGATTACTACACTTCAAAGTGCAGTGCAATTGATTAAGCAGGATATCCCGTGGATACCTAATTCGTCCACTCCACTGCCACTGCCACCACCACTGCCACCTCCACCTACGCCTACACCTTCACCTTCTGTGGTGCAGGTAAATTCTCAGTGCGGACACAAACACTTCCTCTAGCCCGAGAGAGTGGGTCTAGCCACAAACAAATAATCTATGGAAAATCTCTTTAATCTAGAATCAAATAAGAGGGCCTATCTCTTAGAATTTTATTTCGCTTGGTGATGATCCTTCTTCCTCACTCCAACTACCTTTTGTTTCCTTTCTTCGAATACCTGAAACAAGCATATAAAAACAAACAACAAATGTGATAGCATACAAATTGTATTTATCCTACTTAACAGGTCAAGGAACATTAAGCTATAAATATGTAAGATAACACTTCATGTAGGAAATCAATCAATAGTTGTATTCATATAAATTTAGAAAGAGATTATAACCAATGCCTCGACGTTGCTAGTCTCCTCCGACGTATCTAGGTTCCCACACTTTTTCCATCATCTCATGGAAAACCCCAACAATGGAAGTTTTAAGGCCTCTTCCCTTTAGTCTCAAACCAAACCAAACACACTATTCTCCCTCAAACATACAATAGAAAGCTACAAGCTAAAGATGTCTTGGTGATCATTCAAACTCACTCCAAAACTAGTTTATCTTGGGAAAAGAGAGGTTTATATAGCTTGGATGGAGGGGATATGGTTCCTCTCATCATAGGAGAAGGTCTTATCTCTTGGGTTTGTTCCATCCTAATAGGGGAAAGGAGCCCAAATTGACTTCCTCAGCTCCATCCAGCCCAACCATCTACCAGACTTTCATTACGAAGCTTCGACTCCATATTTAAAAAACTTTCCAAAAGAGGATCGACTCGACTGGAAAAGGGCTCAGTCTCTCTGTACGACGCTAGTGTTAGTTTTAATCTCTGCAAATCAGTGCGAGGAGGAAATTGGTTAGTAGCGTCAGTCTGTTAAACTGCGGTAAAAGGAAGATTCTTGGGAAATGATGCAAAAGGGAATTATTTTGCTCATGAAGAGGGACATACTGGGAGCTTCTTCATGATGGGAAATCCTGTAGGGTTCACTCTAGAGGTCCTCCAGGATCATGGATGGGGAGTATAGGGACAGTGACAAAATGCTGTGTAACATATGCCTCCTAAAGCATGAAGGCCGAACTAGAGTGAGGGGTGAAATGCTTTACAAGTGGATGTGGCAACCAGAGTCCGTCATCGAAAAACCTGCAAGCAAGCATAGATACATATACATCACTGAAAACTCTGAAAAATGATACATGAATCATGCTATGGACGCAACCACCCAAAGAATGATCATGTCAGTGGATCCAAGGCATGGGAACAACCATCCAATAGAGAGGATCATAATGAAACCAAGGTATGGTCGCAACCATCTGATAATGAGAAGGATCACATATAACAACTCATGGTATGCTCATAGACATTCTGAAAGAGACATGTATATCAACATGATCATGTCACATTTCCTTGCAACCTAGACTAGTGTAATATGAGCCCAGGGTCTTGCGCTCCAAGACATCCCGATCAAAGTAAAAATCCTAACATGTGAATGAATGTGTTGAAGGTGAACATGCTAGAAAGTCGTTTGATTACTGATTAATGACGTGGACCGTTAACAAGCGTGAAAGAAACCACCAATAAAGACAATGACTCTGAAGGTACTAGAAACATAGTTCACAGAATGTGAATAAAGGAACTAAAGTTGAACACCCATGAAATCGCCCGATCCAAAGCCAATAATGTGAACTTGTCGTCAAGTGCGAAGAACTTGCCATTAGGGCATGCAATCTCTAAGGTACTGGAAGGGAGTCTCTCAACCAACTTCTTGGATAACGAGCTGAAGTTGACAGGAAGCGACCGTGTCAAAGGAGGGCCATGATGTATCCAACATCATTTACATGAGAGAAAGGGATGCAAATTATTTCAGATGATACAAAGAACCAGGAGTAAGTGTAATTGTAGAAGGAATAACTCTTGAACATATCGACAACACAACTTCGGAGTTTGACAACTTTTGGATCTAGAGGATTGGTGGTCACGATGACATGGCATAGATAAAATGGAAGGCAAAAATGAATGACCCAAACTAGGAAGGTCAATGATGAAAGGGAGGATATCCTAAACCGACACGAAGCGAAAAGTGTCATGTTCAAGAGTGAGCTACCGAAACAACTGATAAAATTTCCAGTTTTCCCTCAACATTTTTGGTAGGTACCCCAATTATTTTTGATCACAAGCTTGAAGGGGATAACATGTGCTTGCACTGTAAATTCATCCTTCAGACGAATCTGACCTTGTAAGTTTAATGAGCCCTAGGAAGGAGAAGCTCATGTTCGTCATGGTGATGAATCCAATGTCATTTAATGTTTTAACGAGTCTAACAAAGGTGTAACTCGATATCTTTTTCATGTTTAGAGAGTTTGAAAAAGACATGGAAAAGAAAACCCTGCATGGTCCCTTTTCGTACATTTTTGTCTCTCAAGCTCAAAAAGGTAGAAAACAATACTTGAGAGAACCGCTTGACCATTTCAGTCAAGGAGTACCTTTTTTGTAAATAGTTTGACCCAGCCCAAAAAAGGGGTAAACGTATACTAGGTAAATGACGTTTCACAACCTTTTAACGAGTTCAAAATAACAAGAGTTCGACAATCTTTTCGTGTTTAAATAGTCGGAAAAGAGCTTGAAAGCGGACCCCCAATTTTTATTCTCTTTTACGAGTCAAGAAGGGAAAAATACTCGGTGATCTTTTCATTTGAGTTTTTTGAGTCAAGAAAAGAGATTAAACGTGACTCCAACACAATCATCAACAATCTGTCACCTGTCGCTGCACAAAAGTTAAATGAATTATCCAATTTCTGAGGGAAAATAGGTCAAAAATACATTTAAAACCCTAATATTTCATGAAAAATGAATAAAAGGAGGAAAAATTAATTATTTTTCACCATTTTACCATTTTACCTTGTGTGAAGAAATTTTCACCCATTTGTGCCCTAGTTTTTCAGGAGCAGATTGTGGGAGATTCGAGAGGCCATTTGACGATTCATCAGTTGCAGGTAAGAGCCAAGACCTTTAGCTCCATTTTCATGCTTGTTCTATTTGTTTTTAACCATTTTTTGGATTTCTTGAGGGGGTTTTAGCAAAAAGAATTCACCCTTGGTCTACGGGCTTAGCCCAAATTGCTACAGTATTTGATTAGTCTCTGGGATGTTAATCGGAAAGTTTTTATGATCTGTGACCAAGAACTCGAGTTGGAAACTTTTGACATTTATTTCATCACAGGACTGTCCTGAAGAGGGGAACCGATCAATCTGTATGGGTCAAAGCCTATTGGGGCAAGTGTGACCATGTTACTTGCTAAACACTGCCCAAAAGCACTAAAATCAAAGAGCGACAAGATAGAGATCATGATTGTTTGGGATCTTTTGCTAAGAGTGCTATTGTTGACCATAAAGAAGATGGCTGGGACTCAAGCACAACATGAAACCAACAAGTCGAAGTTTCAGTATGCTATTGACTATACGACATCGACTATCTTCAACTGGGCAGAAGCCATGAAGGTAAACATGAAGCATCAAATATCAAAAGCCAAGGCAAGAAACCTGAAGTAGTTTTGCTATGGTTCCATTTTAGTGACCTTATTTATGGAGCGGGTCTTGCTATTTCACTACCATATTGTTGAGGTGGAACCGCCATGCCACGAGACCCACATATGGTATGTTGGAGTGCACTCATGTCTAGGATTACCGGGGGCCAAAAGATGTCCTATAAGTTTGCCTTCTTCTCGTGGTTACAACGATAACTGATCGTAGTAGAGGATTGGCCCTATAGTGGTATCAAATTCCGTGGTGATCCAGATATGCCGCTCCCAGAGGGAGAGGATTATGACGATGGAGGTAAAAACAAACAGTTTTAATTTTTGATTTTTTTTTATTGTTTTTGAAATATATGCATTCATGGCATTTCGATTTTATAAATGCAGATGTGGGACCAAAGCATCTTGTCGGGATGTCCCTGATTTCCAGGCGCGTTGATCGGAAGTTTGATGTCACTCCTTATCAGGAAGGAAGCGATAATGAGGAGGAGATCGTGCGAAACCTCGAGGGATTGACTCATGGTATCCCAGAGTATACTCGGGTGGGTGGCATCCCACGCCAATATCAGAGGCACACAGTGTTGGTATTAGACTAGATCTGCTGACTGCTGACTTGTGTAGTAGAAGCAGTTACATGCTACCATGAGCACCATGCAGAGTAGTTCATAAGTCTAACATTCCAGATTTTTGAGGCTTGTGAGCCATGGATGTATTTGAACACATATTATTTTTTGGGGTTTTGATGTATGAAAAACATTACTGACATATACATACATACATACATACATATATATATATATATATATATATATATATATATATATATATATATATATATATATATATTTCCTTGCTTACTATGATGCAGATGTTTTTGTTTTTTGATTTTCACATGTTTTGCAAATGTCTATCCAACACATAATTAGCTAATGCATCTATTAATGTATTCTTATGCCTATGAATATGATGATATGTAATGTAATCAAAATTTCTCTCCAATAGATGAATACGTAGATACATTCTTAATATTTGAGGGTTTCTGACAGAATATTGCCTATTGAGTTGAAGAACAAATTATGAATCAAGGTTGACAACTAATTCCTAGATGTCAAGAGCGATAGCTTCTGACAACAATTCGATAACTGTGCTATACTCAACGATGTTATTAGTTATTCAACCTAGACAAATACCTTGAAGATCAATCAATCAACTGATCATGGGGGTCATAAATGGCCCATGCTATGGATGATAGATTTCGGGTACTACAGTAGGCACCATCAGCGAAACCGATGTGAGGAGACATCGACATCTGCAAAGCAAGTAGAAACATAATAAGTAGGAAAGCTGCTTGCAAAACAACACACCAAACCACACTGAACAAAAATGAATAACACACTATTATACGAAAGTAGCCATGCAAGATGACCTAGACATAGTACTTTTTGAGATAAGGCCCATTACAGGGCTTGTCTAAGGGATTTCCCTCATAGTTAATAAGCTCATAGGCCCCTTTTTGTAACACACTTTTAACAATGTATGGCCCATGCCACATGGGTTTGAACCTGCCTACCCCCAGCTTATCATTAACCTGATCATACAGAAGAACCAAATCATCCTCAGAAAAAGCTCGAGGAGAGACAAATTGATCAAAATGGGAGTTGAGCAGGAAGACAACGAGTCTCATCTAGTCATTCTAAATACAAGAGGCACTCTTCCTGATGTGAGGTCTCAGGGAGAAGTTTGACAACCATTGTGAGGGATGAAATTTCGCACTCAATCGGTAAAGTTGCTTCTAGACTATAGACTAGTTGGAACGATGTGAATCCAGTTGCATCCTTGGTCGAGGTTTGGTAAGCCCACAAAGTTGAAAAGGGCATGAGATGCCAATTTGACTTGTGCATCTCAATGGTGCGTTGAAGCATCGTAACCAAGACTTTGTTCACAACTTCAACTTGGCCATTGTCCTGAGGGTAATACGGGGTTGAGCCATTGTGGTGCAGATCCAACGTCGAAGTCACCTTAGCCATCATGTAATCTTGAAAATTGGAGCCATGGTCGGTGACAATGGCCTGAGGCACTCCAAACCTGGAAATAACATGATTGAATAGAAATTGATCCGCCATTTTACCGTCCGCAGAGTATGTAGGCATTGCTTTAGATGATTTGGTGAAATTTTCCACAACAATGATAATATACCCATGCCCCTTGGCCGAACGACGGTTACAGGTCATATAGTCGATGCCCCATTTGGAAAAAGAACCAATGATAATAACGGGGTGTAGGTGAGCGGGTGGGGCGCACATTTTTCGCTGATAAATTTAGCACTCATGGCACTTGCGATTAGCAAAGATGCAATCATTGAGCTGCAGGGCCAAAAATAACCAGCGCAAAGGATTTTTTTGAGCAGTAGCATATCGAGATAGGTGACTGCCACATGAGCCAGAATGGTAGTCATTCAAGACTCTCTCAACCTCCTGGAGGGTGAGACAACGACGAAGAATTGAATCATCACCGATGCAGTATAAAGTATCTGAAATGATATGGTAAGGTTGAGATTGATGTTGAATGCGTCAACGATCATCCTTGGTCAATGCAGACCGAAAAGTAGATGTCTAGAGATACATGATGATATCACTGTACCAAGGGTCGAGAGTGCTAATTAAGAAAAGAGTCTCACCCCAAAGCTGCTCATCAGCACCAGCAAGAAGAGAAGTGGAAGGAAGGGAGAAAATCAACTCAGCGAAGACCAATGATTTCTTAGATTTGGCAATAGTGAACACCAAATTGAATTCTTGGAGGATGAAAATCTACTTTGAATACTTTCCCATCAACAACTGATGAGTTAGGATGTAGGTCATAGGGTTGCAATTAGAAATCATAGTGGTAGTGTAGAGGAGAATGTAATGTTGAAAACACTGAAAAACTTGTATGACAACCAAATCCAACTTCTTGACATGATCATAACGCATCTCGGTGTTGAGGAGGTTGCGACTAAGGTAGTAAATAACATGTTCATTGCCTTCATCATCATCTTATACTAGCACCATAGCGATGATACTAGAGGCTGTAGCTAGATAAAGGAAGTGATCACAATGATAGTTCGAGGGGTGCAACAAAGGAGCATTGAAGAGGACAACTTTTAGGTCATCGAAAGACTTTTGGGCAGCCTTATCCCAAACAAACAGGGTTGCTCTCTTGAGCAACTAGGTGAACCCTGAAGCTAGCTCAACATAGTTCAGTACGAAATGACAGAAGAAATTTGCTTTTCCCTACAGGCTCTATAGTTGATGCAACGAAGATGGGGGGGGGGGGTAAATTAGCTATGGCCTTGACTTTAAGAGAATCAAGGCGAATGCCTTCTTTTGAAATGATAAAGCTGAGGAGTCATCTAGATTCGATGTAGAAGACACATTTATGAAGATTCAACTGAATGTTATAGTGTCAACAATGAAGAAAAATTTGCTGGAGATGATCAAGATGATCATGGAATTTACGAGAATGAGCGGAGAGATATTCCAAGTAAGGTTGAACAATGTTTTGAATGTCGTGGAACGCATAAGACATCACTCTCTAAAATGTGGCCCCAACATTCTTAAGGAAACAAGTGATCTTTTTATACGCGAAGGTCCCCCACAGATAGATAAAGGCTATCTTATCTTGATCAACCAGTGTAATGTTTATCTGGTTGTAACTAGAAAAACTATCCATAAAGGAAAATAATTCACTCCCAGCACATTCATCAATGATCTGGTAAATGAAGGGAATGGGGTAATTATCCTTAGGACGGACATGATTGAGATCACGGTAATTGACGCAAACGTGAATAGTGCCTTGTTTCTTTGTCACCTGTACAATATTCAACACCCAATATATAAGAGAGATTGGATAAATAAATCCAGCTTTCAGAATTTTTTCAATTTCACCCTTCATGGCGGCTGCTTTTAGGGTGCATTGGATGAAGCCGTTGGCGAACAGGCCTCGCATGAGGGTAAGTCGGAATCTTGTGCATGACTATACTTGGGTCAATGTCAGGCATTTCTTCATATGACCATCTAAAAACATCCCGGAACTCTTGGAACATATGATTATAGAGCTTGATCTCTTCTAGAGAACAAGTTACCTCGATATGGACATTTCCAACAACACCAGTCTTGACAAAAATATCAATTGGCATCATTTGGGTAATATTACCCATGTTCCCTTCCAACCAGACTTCATGAGTCATGATCGATGTCTGAAGTGGTAGGGTCGGGAACCGAGAAGAGAACTTCTCGAGACAAGTAGACATGACCGCCAGGCCAGGTAAGAACGGGGAATGATGATGAGTGTCGTTCCAAGGTACTTCCTCTAGAGACATTACTTCCATGATACTCTTGTCAGAAATAAAAGTCTCGGTTAAGGGATCAGGAGATTCCAAAGAACCAAACCATGGGGATTAAGAATACACATCGAGAGATGTTCTTGAAACATGATGATCAGAGGATACCGAAGGTGAAGCCAAAACAATTTCCACATAGTTAATTTCTATAGGACTTAACGGGATAACCTTGCCCCATGTATCAACAAGATCCGGTGAGGGAATGACCCAAGGATCAGACTTGACCGAAATCATGTTGACAGTGGAAACATGAGGAGGTGGGAGCGGAAAAATACCCATCAAGGCAGGATCTTTAAAGATTCCTGCCCCCACACTCTCATAAGGAGCACCGATGTGCTTTACATATAGAACATTTCCATCCGAGTAGGAAGAGGCAAAGAAGGACAGTTGGTTGACTATGACTATCTTCCCTTGAAGGGGAAAATGAATCACACAGAAAAGGGAGGAGGATACAACATGCATGGCATGGGTCCAACTCTGTTCGAGTAGAGGATTGTAGTTAAGATTAGTGTTAACGATCTCTACTTCAACGCGTACTGTTTTTCCCTCCAAAGTAATGGCAAGGTTGGGAAGGACACCGAATGGTCGTGAATCATGCTAGTCAAAAGCTTCCAAAGTGTTAGGGGACTGGTTCAAAGTAGGAGAACCAATTGCCTTCTAACAAGCGACATACATGGTGTAGGTAGAAGCATCTTCATTGATGACAATCCTATGAATGGTTTTCTCATTTATGATCACCTGAATGAGAAAGGAAATCTGATGAGGTAAACATGAAACGTGGTTTTTTAGGTAGAAAAAAATGAGATTAGAGTCCGCTGGATCAATACCCCCAATAGCTGATAGTAATTATTTCTGCTGAGAAGGACAACTTTGAAGGACTTCGAGAGCAGACATAACTGATGGCACTTGAGCCATATCTTCAACAATGCTATAATGTTGAGCAGCTCAAGCGTTTGGATTGTACGAGGACTTTCATAACACACCTCGATGATTCGAATTGGATCCATGAAAACTAGCAAAGTGCTATGACTATATCGAATCAGGACAGACTTAAAAAATTTATGAACAAAGAGCTATTAGGAAGACCTGTGGGCAGTGGAAGTTTGTAGCTAGCAATGAACGGCGAGGACCTCGACCAAAGCGCATTGATCGAGGCCCATGGAGACCACGCAGGATGCAAACTGGTAGTTGGGAAGTCCGGGTCGGAAAACGGAGGCTGGGCAAAACCCCTCGAGAAGAAAAGGCCCTGAGCACTCGGTCGCATGGGAAGTTGGGAAACCGTAGGGAAAGCGCTAAAGCAAAAGGCGGGTCTCGTGCTCCAAAATGGGTGGAATATCAGAGGCATTTTGGGCAGAAACCAGATTTCACAGAAAATGAGCGATTCCATACATTGCATGATGCATGTCCGGTGGATGAGAGAGAAAACCACCTCTAATCGTGGGCTAATAGTCAAGCAAGTCAACCGCGTGATAAGAGTGAATATCGTAGGATCTGAGGGCTCTAGATCTGATGGCGGAGATTACACTCGATGGGAAACCGGATTTGATGGGGGAATTAAACCGTGACATATAAAAGTCTGAAGTCTGATTTGACCGCTGAGTTGGCGGATGAGTCATTACACAACGTAACCGAAATACTGAACCATTGAGGAAGAGATGGTGTAGTTCATGAGAGGACAAGTGGCCACTTCCCTGTGAGACGTTGGTGATGACGCAGAGGTAGGGAACTCCAAACGAACAACAACAGGCGATCCGAAGGGGCGGAAGAAGAAACGAACAATCAAGAACAGATTGGCTTTAAGCCATGAACAGACAGAGAACAGAATAGGAAGAAACAGAGAAGGGAACAGTGGAAAAAAATGATGAAAGAGATAGTGAAGCAAGAGGAAGAAAAGAAACAGAGAGCCAAGCTAACCTGCAACGTAAGGAAACGTCGAGTAGAAGAAGGCTTGAGAGCTTCAAGCGATCCCTGTGAGGACATTTGTCGGGAATTGAGCACCACATTGGACTCATCCCATTAAATACCAGGGAGGTAGAGACTTGGTAAGGAAAGAGTCTGTGCACTCCAGTGGCTTGGGGAATCCAAGAACCACCCTACCAAGCATTATCTGTTTCAGGAGACTCAGGTTGAGCTCCTCATTGTAAATATCTTCTTTAAAGACACAATAAAAGAAGGCCACCATTGAAAGCTGGACCAAAGACGTAGCCCTGAAGAATAGGGTGAACTCCTTATTAATGTGTTGTGTTCTTGTATTTGCTTACTGTGTTTCCCTTACTATTTTCCATTTTCCAGTGTCTGTGTATTTTGCAACTTGATCAATCCGTTTCCTAAAATAACATAGACACACACCAGCACATGAGTCTATAATACCATTATTCATTAATTATTTAATTGAGATCACTCACGAGTGATTTTTAGATCAAGTGGTATCAGAGCTCTAGGCTGTTAAGGTTAGACAAGCTTGTTTTGGATTTAGCTGTTGAATGATAACTAGATCAAAGCTCAAATTAGGAGAAGGAGAGTTGGTCGAAACTAATCCTGAAATTGGGAAAGTCTATCCTCGGAAGACAATGTTAGAGGAACGTTCTATGGGGCCAGACCCTCAATTCATAGATATTTTCCTAGCCATAAAGTCCATGGTAGAGGAAATGTATAGGGACTTTAGAAAACATAAGGATGAAGATTCATCAGGCTCTAAACAAGACAAAGGAGAAGATGAGTCTCATTTCCATGACCACTCAAAAGGCAAAGGGAAAGAAGAAAGCTTTCTCACACCTCCTAATAGCCCTAAACACAAAAAGAAAGCATCTTTGATCAAACTAGATGTTAAATTTGATTTACCTATATATGGGAGAGTTGAATGCAGAAAAGCTAGACAATTGGATTAGACAAATTGATGTTTATTGCAGAGTGCAAAATATTGATTCAGACAAGAGCAAGATTTAGCTGGCAAGCCTACGCCTTGGAGGCACTGCCTTGGTTTAGTGGGAAGGCAGGACCCAAGCTGACATGAAAAGACATGGTAAGACTATCTCTGTCTGGAGTGAATTTGTTTCTACAATCAAAAAACAGTTCTATCCATTGGCCTACGTGCAGCAAGCCATGATGAGCTGGCAAACTCTTCGACAGTTGAAAGGGAAAAGTGTGCAAGGGTACACTCAAGAATTTAGAAAGAGATCATTGATTCTAGGAATCTCATTAGACTCACCTGAGACTCTGTTGAAGTACATTGGTGGTCTACACAGCTACATGAGGCACACTATCCTCATGTTTAATCCCACTAGTATAGATGAGGTATCTGTACAAGCTACTCATCTAGAAGCTTGAGGAAAGAATGGAAGTCCAGAAGTTGGGGGATCATCCCAACCCACTGCAAGCAAGAATAAGGAGAAAATAAAGCAAAAATGGAAAGTAAGAAAGGCTAACACTGCACAGAAAAGCAAGGCTTCATGCACTCACTATAAAAAGGATGGGCATGATGATGAGCATTGTTAGATTCTGCATCCAGAGCTTAGACCTAAGAAGTTTGAGGGCAAGAAGAAGAAGACTGTTGCAGCTATTCAGAAAGATTTGGGGTCGGACTCAAGAGATGAAACAACCATTGCAGCCACAAGTATAAAACGTAAAAATTTTGAAGCATCTACTAGTAATTATGTACAATCTATCATTGATGAAGAAAATGAGAGAAAAAGACATGAGCTTTTCCATATTCGAGTTGTTTCCAAACATCAAAAGATTTATACTTTGTTTGATAGTGGCTCACAAGTAAATTTAATTTCTGAACCAATTGTAAAGAATTTGGGATTAGTAACTACACCTCACAAGAAACCATACCCATTAGGATGGTTAAATGATAAAGCACAAATACAAGTGACTAGAAAATGCAAACTCAAGTTTTCTTTTGGATCAACATTTCTAGATGAGGTTGAGTTAGACATAATTCCTTTGGATATATGTGGAATTATTTTAGGAAGTCCTTACTTGTATGACAGAAAACCTATTTTCTATAGAGCTGAAAACAAGTATCTACTTGTTAAATATGGAATCAAATACTTTGTAAGAGCTCATAAGCTCAAGAATAATTATACTCTCATAAACTCAGGGCAGATGGAACGAATGATAAATTCATGCAAACAATTCTTACTGATGCTTGTAAAGGAAAAGAAACATGATAAAACGAATGTATTTGAGGGCTATAATGCTAAACATCAAGCTGATTTAGAAAAGGTTGTTTCAGAGTATGATATCTTATTTCAAGAACATAAAGGTTTGCCACCTATTGATGCCTCGAAAATAGCTGCATCAACATCGGGGTAAACCACCTGGTCCGGACCTTAAAGGCAGCTCCTTTTCTGTTTGGTGTGGTGGCTACGACTAGATATAATGGGACTAGTTTACCAATGATTTGTAAATAGGATGGATAAGTGGTTGATTTTCTATCATCTAATGATAATGATGGATGATTTATTCTAAAATGAAAAATTATAAACAACTAATCTATCCCGGGAAATTTCCACTTTAGTGTAACTTTTGATGATGTTTATCTACAAATAGGCATACAGATGACTCTATTGATAAATAAAGACATTAATTCATATGATAATTACTTTTTTCAAGTACTTGAACAAAGTAATCATTAAAACATTATTACACTATTCTTCATATATCATTGACATAAATATGATTGAAAGAATAAAATTCCTTAAACATTCAATAGTGATAATTATAAGGACTGTTGTTAAAAGACATACATATATCAAATGATAGCAAGATTGAATAAACATTGATTCATATAAAATAATGGAGCAAAGACATAGATAATAGTACCATATGTAATTTAAATCCTTCCCGATATCAATTGCATTTAGATTCCATCTTCAAACTTAGAAATACTCTCAGAAAAAGCAGTAGTGCATATCTCATCAAAGTATTATTCATTAAAACTTAGAATATAGGTCCAGTCTTCATGAAAAATATATATCAGAAGCACAATAGTGTGACTCCCGATCCAAGTTTTGATACAAAAATTAAGGACCCTTTCTAAAGACATGAAAGGGTCTATAAATACTATCTAAGCTAACTGATTATGAAATAAAAATGCTATGATGTGGTATAACCAAATCATGAAAATCTCCTTGAAATAAGTATGCTTGCAGTCAGTAGAATGATTCACTGTTTTGGTCGATCATCCTTTGGCTTGAGCTGGCAGATAGCAAGCATTGGTTGTAATTCTGGAGGGTGACTCAGATGTGAATGTAGTTGGGCTGATACGTAGCATCATGAATTTCAGGAATCATGTAACCAATTGCATCGGTTAAACATTTCAGTGCTGCCTTTTGACTATATCGTTTAACTAGGAAGAACCAAAAGGTGTCCCAAGTTAAAATTTGGATGCCTGCTATTAATCTCTCCTTCTGTTCTAAATCTTGTTTGCATGATTGTTACAGTGCTTTAGCTGATGGAAATTTACCTGGAGTTCACTTTGAAATGAAATTATATAGATAAAGAGTATCATTAATTAACTCAATCAAGTTACCATTTGTTGATCTACATCTTGAAGTTTTTCTTTCTGCTTTCATCAATTGTGGTTGTCATTCTAGGAAAAGAATTTCCTTGTGTGATTCTAGAATTCTAGGCAAATTTGAAGCTTGCCCTTCACTCGTTTCTTGCCAAGAAAGAAATTTTGTTAATGTCTCATCAGCCTGTTCCAAATTCTGCCTTGTGTCAACTGATTTGTCAATCATTGATGAAGAAATTTCACAGAGGGGCTCAGTAAGGGAAATATTATGACATAGTAAATTTAACTATTTAATCAATGCTTTATTGATCTGGAGAGCTTTGGATCTGAACTTTGTTGGTTGAGGAAAAATTTTGAACTTTTCTATCTATTGTGATAGTTGAGCGATTTGCTCATCTTTTGTTTTACTCATTTGTTCATTCATTGATTTCAGCTTGGTCAGTACTAGGGATAGTTCCTTTTGTTTCTGAACTGCACTTTGGTCTATCCTTTGCTTCTCCTTGAGCAATTGCTCATTTAATTGATTTTTTAATTGCTGTTGTGTTGCCAACTGTTGTTCTAACTGCTCTATTCTTTGCTCTCTTTCGGATACCTATGCCTCCAATGAAACAATTGTCTAACCTTTTTCTTTGAGTAAATTGCTAACCTCTGATGCTTTATCCATAATAGCTACCGAGTATGCCCCGACATATTGAGAGAGTTTTGTGAGGTCTTCAGAAGGATTGAATTCTTCTTTCCATACCACATTAGCCATCTCTATCTGTGCAGGTAAAAGGGAAGATTGATCAATCCTTCTCTTTTACCTTTGTCTTTTTACTACAACCCTATTCTTAGTGCTATAGAATACATCTAAAGGTGGTATTTTTTCTATATGCAAACGATTTCATCTGATGGATCCTTAGGAATTATCTCTGCATCTTGACTTATGGCTAGGCCACTAGTTCCTTCAGTTGGAACCATATTTGTTGATGTCTTGTGACCAATTGTCACTTTAGGCATGCTAAAACCCTGGAAATTCTCAAGATTGCTTATAATGGAATCGAACTGTTGCCATTCTTTAAGAAGCTTGGGATCAATCTGAGTATCTATATCCATGTGTTCACTGCCTTTTCCCTGTTCTTTCTCCTATTCTGGCACTTTTTCTTTCTCAAGAACATTTCCCATCGCGGGATATTTGTCAACAGTTTGTTTTTCAGGCTCGATTGATTGGATTGTTGGGGTGGTGGCTAATAAGTCTAGAGGTAGAGTTTGTAACCTCTGTTCTTTAAGCATATTAAACATTTCCAGCCCTTCATCTTGATACCTGATCCTAGCTAATGATTTTACCTGAAACAACGATTCAGCTGAGGAAAATAGGTCATCGAGGTCATCCTTTTCATGATCAAACTTTGTAAGTTTAGCTTGTTCACGAACATTGTAGGCAAATTTTCTTGGATCATATTGCCTGTTGGGAATTGTTGCAAGATTTAACATTTGTATTTTTTATGCCTTCTTTTCTGCATGTTTGTAATCATGAAGAGTGAAAACACTGCATCTTAAAGGGAATGTAGGCCAAACCTGTTTCTTGGAATTTCTAAGGGTTTTGGATGTCCCTTCGGTTGTTATCTGATAGGCCAATTCCAGTGCTAATAGCTTATCGGGCACATACAAGGGAAGGACATGGGGTCTTGTAAAGCTACCAAAAAGCCTTATATAAGTAAACTTGTCTTCTCCGAACCAATTACCTATTGCAGTCAAGTCGATCCTTGCTTCCTCAGAAATCCTGGGGGCAGGCTTATAAAAAATAGCATAATACACAGGAAACATAAAACCATTGCAAATTTTATACAAATGATTTTTGTAGTGAGCCTTCCATAACAATTGATGATAAATATGGATTGGCTTAGGGTCTTGGGGAGTCCATCTCTATCCAAGTATCGGATATTCAGAATTAAAGCAAAGAGTATCCATAATATAGGCACTATAATAAAAAGGGGGAATGGTCCTGGTAGTTTTACGTGCATTTAATCTAAATTCAAGAATTGCTATGGCTAATTTGTTGGACAAAATGTTTTCCCAATCCATCACATAGCTATTGATTTCTGCCTCCATCAGAGGGACCATTTCAATGGTGAACTTAGCAGAGTCATGTATTCCCCACATTCTACACATCATAGCCCCGACATAACAGTAGGGAGAAGCCAATGAGTCCACAGAGTACTTACCTGATGATTCATGCTTGTGCTTCTCGGGAAAATGTCTCCACTGCTTAATCGGGGCCGACTCTGACTCGTTTTCATTTGCAAATTTTTTAGGGAAGGATTTTTTATATCACTTTTTAGGCTCAGGTAAGTGATACATTTTCCTTAGATCATCGGGTTGAAACGAGCCAAATATCCTCCCGTCAACTGTACAAAATGTTCTGTTTGAGACTGGAATTTCTTCTATTACCCATCTCACTACTTCAGTATATGAAAGGATTTTTTCTCGCGATGCTATTCTGTGTAGATATGAATAAGCTAAATCTTTAAGGGATGCTTCTGATTTGTTACTTGAGTCAGCTGTGGCTTCCTCTGATATTTCCTCGGGCTCTTCTGCTTCTATTAGATTGTAGATGCTCTCCCAGCTAGTGTTTCCTAAACTGAGGCACGTAGTGTCTGAGATTAACCCTTTTTTTCTTGGTCTGGGATCTTTGGTTGGTTGCGTTGTTGCTGCGGATTTCTTTGATTTCTTTCCCATTTGTTTCAAATTTCTGATTTCAACAGAATTCTGCACAAGCGATTGAAAAACTGTGATACAGAGAAATGTTGCTACATACCAATATGATAATGAAAAAGAGTTACATCGATCAATAGGTGATAATGGATTATAGTAAGATTATCGCGAATAAAATCTAAAGGAAAGATCTACCCTTAACTGCTTCATTGATTAGCCGCTTAACCTGTCAATCGTGGTAAGAAGGTTTTAAATGCCCATCATGTCATTTATATGTCGAATGATTCATTCAAGCCAGGCTTAGATTTATTTGATGGATAATCAGAGGTAAATCTCAAATCGGTGATCGGCAATGTTAAGGGAAAGGCTTTAATGCTTGTTTTAAATATCTCCGATCACCGAAAGGTGATACAATGCATTTAAACCTTTTAAATATATTCTCGAGATGTGTGTCTCATTAACACATCGCAATCGGAGGATGGGTTCGGGCTTTATTATTCTATCATTGTGATTTCGTCGATTGCCGATTGCTGATTGCAATATGTTTTATCGCATCGGAGGATTTGAGCTCGCCTTCAATCATGTGTTGGCTTGTTTGTTTTCATTGCCAATTTGCCGACTGCAATATATTTTATCGCATCAAAGGAATTAAAGGGCTAATTTATATTGTGTTTGGCATTTGATATCTCCGATCTCTGATTGTGATTGCCTTTTCAGATCAGGAGAATGAATGTGCTTTTTGTAAGTTTCCTTTGTTATTGCGATATGTGATCTTCCGATCACTTTATTGCAATAACGAAGAGTTTTATAAAAATTTTAAAGTCACACTTTTATTTTTATTCAAAAGGCTTTTAAAATGATTCATTTACCTTAAGCCTTTTAATAAGGGTTTTCTTATGATGGGTTAATACCAATTTATTTACACATCTAGCTAAGTTTAAATTTAAAGGGACGCATTTCATATTATGATTTTGTATAGAAATTTTATGAAATGGGGGGTTGTTGTACAGCACAACAATTGGTGATTCACTAGGAGAAACAGTTATTTCTGAGAAAGTAATATAATACTTTAACTTTCTTAATCTGGAAACCTTATTTGATAAAGAAAATCTATTATAACTAGGTAATCATACATTCTGAATATAATGATAACTATTTTTGCTATTTCTTTTCTCTTCTTAAAATTAAATGCATTCTAAGCTTTAAATAAACCTTAATTGGTTGATAATGATAAAACAAAAGACTTTTTCAACTTAGCTTTTATAATTACTCCTTTGTCATAGGTAGAGCCTCTGCTGCCAGCAAACGTCTATAGTCTTGACAGGGTTACCTTTTAACCATTTGATCATTCATTATTCCATCCATTTCAGAGTATAATTACAAAGAATGAATCAAAAAGATATGTTTTCATATTTTTTGTATTATTTTTTCCTTTTTCCTTATTTTCTAAGATAAAAAGCCATTGTCCTGGTTTGGTGGCCAGATGTTGACAATGCCATTCACTAGTTGTAATTTAACTGAACAAGCTGGCTCGTGATGAGACCTCTTGTCTTATAATTATAAGCCATTCCCCTCTTTTGGTTTGCAGTGTTGGTAATGTCAATTGAACTATGCCCCTATGATAATGGTAAGCAGGCCTGTAATAAGACCTCTTATCTTGTATATCAAATATATTTTAGAATTATACTATGAGTAATTATAAACTTTGATGGATGGGATGAACAATTTTCTCCTTAAGAGAATATGGATGACTGGGTGAGAGTTGAAGATGCTAATATTGAATTAGTTTCTATTTTGTATTGATAACCATTTTCAGGCTTCTAAAACTTTAAAATGATTTACAGTATTTCTAAGTTTTGAGAAGATTTCACAAAAATAAATTGGGGTTTTCAGAATCTAATTATACCTAATTTCCTAGAGTTTTCTTTTTCCTTTAAGGCTTCCATTTCTTAAAAGTAAATATAAAAACTATTTTCTTTTGAGTAACTTTTTAAATATAGTAAAGACCAATGGGAGGCTTTTCACAACTTTATTTCCTAAGATTTTTAAACAAACTATTTATTCACACAAATCCTGCTAAAAATTGAATATTTAAAAAGGGAGAAGGGGTTACCTCCTCAATTGAAGAATTTTTTCAGAATAAGGTCATTGACAAGAAGAGAATCTCTCTTTCCTAATAGATCTTGCAATATGAATGTAGAAGGGCCTATCTTCTCGCTGATTTGGAATGGTTCAAGCCACATCTTTTGGAACTTAGTGTGTTTTCCTTTATCCTCGTGGGCTTTGTCCCATTTCAAAATTAAATCACCAACTTGTAAATGTTTTGAACCAGTTGAAGTTGCATCAAAAGATGACTTAGTAATCTGCTGATGTTTTGCATGTATAATTCGGGCTTTCTCCCTTTCTTCTTCTAGTTTCAAGATTTGATCATGTCTTAGTTGAATAGAAGATGAGAAACTTTCTTCAATAAACTGCACTAAAGCTAGTGATGGAAGTACTAAGTTTGATGGTATGATAGATTCCTTTCCATATACTAAATTAAATGGAGAAGTGCCTATGGAGGCCTTCTGTGTTATTCGATCAGCCCATAGTGAAAATATCAAAGACTTATGCCAGTTTTTATGATTCTGCTCAATAGTTCTCTTAATGATTTTGATAAGATTTTTATGGTGGATTCTGCTAAACCATTACCCTGAGGGTAGTAGATTCCAGAATACTTCAATTTAAATCCCCTTTTGATAGCAAACTCAAATATAGAATTTCTAGAGAAGTAAGATGCATTATCAACAATAAGAGCATTCGGGACACCAAACCTGGTAATGATGAACTGATCTATGAACTCAATTATTGCCTCAGAGTTTGTTGTCTTCAAAGGAATTGCTTCAACCCACTTAGGAAAGTAATCGGTAGCTATAAGGATATACCTATGATGTTTGGATGAATGTGGAATGATTTCTCCAATGATATCCAATCCCCATTGTCCAAAAGGTTGTTCAATGTTGACTGGTTGCAAAGGGAAAGCAAGCTTCCTTTGTTTTCCACTAGTAGTTTGACAACATTTGCATTTCCTTACATATCCATGAGTATCTCTGAACAAGGTGGGCCAGTAATAACTAGCATGAATGATTTTGTGAGCTTTTGATCAGCTCCAAAATGTCCCCGTGCTGGTCCATCATGTAGCTCCTGCAAGACCTTTTGCGCTTCAAGTTTTTCTAATCATCTTAACAAAATTGAATCATAATTTTGTCTAAACAATATATCATCTATAATTATGAAGTTTTTCATTTTCAATCTTATGGCACGTTTGTTTTTATAGGAAAGATTAGGAGGGGGATATCCATTTTTCAAATAGAAAATCAGATCTTCGTATTGAGATTCAGGATTAGTGGTACTTATCTGATTGATTTCTTCAGTATCTTTTGTACCTTCAGATTCCTGAATATTTGAAGCTCCTGCTAACAACCTGCAAAAACCTTGGCCTTTGACAATCTTTGCTGTTTTGATTTCCAAGTCATATTCTTGTAATGTTGTGACCCAATTTGCTCTCTTTTCTCCTAATTCCCTTTGAACTAGTAACTGTCTTATTGCCGAAAAAGGGACTATAAATTTTGTGTGAGCTTTTAAGAGAAAGGGTCTGTAGTGTTTAATGGCTTTGTACACAGCAAAGGATTGTTTTCAACTTCTGAGTAATTAAGTTCAGCACCTTGAAGGTTTGAACTATAAAATAAGATTGGTGCTTCCAAGTTTTGATCGTTAATTTGCGTCAGCACTGCTGCGTAAGATGAATCAGATGCAAGGGTATATAACATGAAATGATTTGAACTTGTCCTGACGATGAACCACACTTGTTGGTTCGAAACGCGTCAACAAAAGAATATCTATGTGATTACGCCGAAAACTCTCTAAACAATGTTATGGATCACATAAGTCTAAATTCCTAAATTAGGAGTGCTTAAAGCAGGGGCATTTATGATTGATTGTTTGATGGAATCAAATGCCTCTTTTTCTACAGGCCCCGATTTAAACACTGAATTTTTCTTGATCATGGTTTGTAATGGCAAAACAATCTGGGAGAAATCTGGAACAAATCTTTTTACAAAGTTAAATTGACCTAAAAATGACTACATGGATTTTTTATTATGAGGGAATGGAATATCAGAAATCTCTTTGATTCTATCTGGATCAATATAAATACCATCCTTTGAAATAATGAAGCCTAAGAGCTTACCTTGATCAAGAGCAAAAAAGGACTTCTTTGGATTGAGTGAGATACCATACCTTTTGCAACATCCAAAGATTTGTTTCAGATCATGTAAATGATTTGATCTTTTCTTAGAGAACACAGTAACATCATCTAAATAGACAACTCCTGATTTATTGATCAGTCCTTTGAATGATATGTCCATCGCTCTTTGGAATGTAGCTCTAGCATTGATTAATCCGAAAGGTATTTTTTGGTAGGCATAAGTTCCCCACTTGGTTCTAAAACTAGTTTTGAGTCTATCATCAGGGTGTACCAAAATTTGGTTATATCCTAAAAAGCCATCTAAGAAGGACATCAGTCCAGAACCTACTATTGAATGGAGTGTTTGCTCCATGTTAGGTAAAGGGAAGTTATCCTTTTGACTTGCTTTGTTAAGATTTCTAAAATCGATACAAATTCTAATGTCACCATTTTTCTTCCGTACTGGCACCATATTGGACACCCAGTTTGAATGTCTAACAGGAAAAATTATCTTAACTTTCAAGAGTTTGTTTAATTCAACTTTTATTTGACACTCTAAGTTAGGATGAATCTTCCTTAACTTTTGTTGTACTGGTTTTTGTTCAGAAAGCATTGGAATAGTATGTTGAATGATAGATGTATCGTACTTTTCAAATCATCATATTTCCAAGCGAAGACATTTTTATATTTATGCAATAATCTAATGAATGCAATTCTTTCTTCTAAAGAAAGTCCTAATCCCAAATTGATGTTTTGTGGATTATGCTCAGTACCTAGGTTTATCAATTCAAATCTCAAAGTAGAACTTTGGAGCTTTGAATTAGTAACCTGTTTAAACCTGTCTTTGATGTCATAAAGATCTTAAAGCTTAACCACTGGTTTAGGTATTGATTTTTCTTCAAGATTTTCCTTCATTTGAAGGTCATGGTCACTTTCATCAATAATTTGATCATCATAGGACTTGTCAGAAGTTAAGAAATTTAAAATGTCTTCATCATGATTGAACACTCGCCAATTAGTGACATTATCAGGAATTGATGGTCTAAAAATTAACTCTACTGAGAATCTATTGGGACCATAATCTTTAGATGGAAGGAGCTTGGAAGTGACATTAGCTAGTAAATCTGCTGCTGCATTTTGGGACCTAGGGATGCGAGAAATATTGAATGCTAAAAATTGAGATATAAGGTCCTGTACCAAAGACTGATAGTGTTTAAGGTGACTAGAAAGGTAATGAATAGTATTCCTGACTTGTTTTATAAAAATTTCCGAATCACCGAACACTTTCAAATATTGAACTTTAAGACCAATTGCTTTGTAGAGTCCTTGAATTAAGGCTTCATATTTAGTTGTATTATTTGTGCATTCAAATTCCAACCTGCATGATAACATGGTCTTTTCTCCCTCGGGACTAACTAAAATACATCCTGCTCCTGCACCTTCACTAGATTTAGACCCATCAAAATATAATGACCAAAACAAAGATTTATCTACAGTTATATTTACAGTTTCCTCAACAATTTTAACACATCTTGATGTATCTTTTTGTGGAAAAATTTCGATTTGAGATGTGAAATTATTAACTGAGAAAGGTGATGGTTGAGCGGTAAAACTGCCAAAGAATGATTCAAATGAGTAATTCCCCAAAATATTGTTATTGAATGCTATTGGTTGATTTTCTTGTTCGAAGTCAGTAACAGTATGGGTCATTTGTTTTTCCCGATCACTCTTGACCTGATTTGGCTTTCCTTTACAAGGCAGCCACATATGAGACCAATGAGTGGAAATATAACCATGAAGTTTCTCAAACTAGTCTCTACTCAAAATCAAACCATAGAATTTAGGTATATCAGCGATTAAGATATCAATTCTCTGAACCACTCTTGGATCAGTTGATAACCTAATAGTAACTGAGTTGATTTCTCCTAAAACCTGTACTTTTGTTCTATCCAACTGGATAATATGAATTGTTGACTTTTGGGGTTCAATGTTTAGTTTGGAACAAATTGGAGCTGGCATTGTATTCGAGGAAGCCCCTGAGTCAATCATACAGTTGTGTAGATTTCTATTATAAATATCGTAGGTTAAGAGGAAAGGAGGAGTATGGGAATTCGATCTATCTCTGATTAAAACAACATCAATAGCCTCTACTCTACCAGGAGGTGGTTTACCTGCCTCATTAGCAGCTTTGGACAATACAACATTTGGAAGAGGGGAAGAAGGTACAACATCTAACTCTTTAAGCATCAAATTTTGTTGATGTTTGAGTTTACTAAGCTCAAACATAGTGATATTTGCCTTTGTTTTCTTCATGTCTTCAATAATGTTGTAGTCCATAGAATCTGTAACTACTAATGTTTTAGATGTTCAAGGTTTTAGATGTTGGAGGTGGATTTGAAGCTGATGGCTGATTTTGAGAAGGTATCGTTGTGGACTTCTTTGTGGGAACCTTTTCTTTGGTAGTAGTACCTGCATTCCTTTTCTTCTGAGTTATTTGAACAGGATCAGGAGTACCCTTACTTCTGGTAGTTACAGGGAAAGCTTCCTGTTCGTTTTCTGTATCAGAATTAGGCAAAATAAAGTCCCACATCCCATGACATTCTACAGTTTCTTCTTCTTCAGGTTCTTCAGATGATAAGACTGTTTCTTCTTCTTCTTCTTCTTCTTCTTCTTCTTCTTCTTCTTCGGGATCTGAGTCTACATTGGATATAGCATTTGGTGGTTTTGATTCAGGTTTCTTAAAGTTTCTAAATGGCCTTTTTGTTGAAGTCTTAGCTACTTCCTTCTTGATTTCTACCATTTCATTTGACAAAGCCTTGAGAACTTTTTGGAGACCCTCCATATCATATGGATCTTTAGCCATTTTCTTCTTTGAATCATCTTTGAAAGAGACTTTTTTGGATTTTTTGTCTTCAAGAGCAGCCTTATTTTTTAAAGCAATAATGCATTTCTCTAGAGAAAATGCTTCTTTCATATTTTCAGCTAGATTTGGTTTTGTAGCTCTATCTACAAAAATAGCTATATTTGAAGGTAAAGCTGTTATGTACAATTCGCTTTTGATTTGCTCACTAGGTTTAGAGGCAGTTGGAATCTTATTTAAGAGTTTATTAAATCGTGAGTTGAACTCTTTTATAGGTTCTTTGGATTCTATCCTAAGATTCAAAAGATCATTGATTAATGTTGTTAGAGATCTGTCATCACCATATTTAGTCAAGAACTATTCTTGAAAAATGTTCCAACTTGTAATGGATCCTGATGGCAAAGAAAAAAACCAAGATCCAGTTGATCCTTGTAAGGTATAAGAGAAAATTCTAACAACGACATCTTCCTCTGTAACTCCTTTTAAGTTAACTATCAACGTGAAGTTGTTAATATTCTCACGCTTGTATTCTTGCATCCAGATTAAATTACAGCAACCATTTTTCAGGATGTGTTGGCAATGGGTGTAATGGTGCGGGCATGGTGACTGCACCAGGATTATTCCATGGATTTTATGCCATTGTTGAACTACTTCCTAATGATATCGCTGATGAAGTTCCAGATAATTGGGAAGGAGAAGATATTGAAGTCTGAGGGGGTTGAGATGTTGAAGTTCCAAATCCTTGTTGAACAACAATGTGTAATGGAGGAGCAGATGGTTGACTTCGCACTGGAGAAGATGAAATGGAGGATGATGATGAGATAGTCTCACTATCATATCCTTCAGTTTTTTTCTTGCCCTTTTCCTTTTAGGTAAAGGCAACTCAGTAGGTTCAATACCAAGCTTCCCACTCTAAAGTCTGATGAGGTGGTGAGGTGGAACGAATTGGGAAGTCTCACTGCCTTGAGATACCTCAGATTTTTGTGGTGATATTGAGAAGCCTTGGAGTTTATGGATAAGAGACTATACTTCAGGAGACTCTAGAGTTAATTGTTTTGGGATATGTTGGGGTTGAGCAATGGTAGTTATTTCCTATTCTTCTCTTTGAAGGCTGGAGTTCCAACATGCAAAGGAGAAGTCGGAGGTGAGGTGGAGGGAGATTTACTCTCAGAATGGGTTGTAGGTTTGGGTTTGCTTGCCATTCACAGTTCATGCCCTCCTTCTAGCGCCAAAAATGTTGATGCCTCAAAAATATCTGCATCAACCTCGGGGAAAACCACCTAGTCCGGACATTAAAGGTAGCTCCTTTTCCATTTCGTGTGGTAGCTCTGACTGGATATAATGGGACCAGTTTCACAATGATTTGTGATTAGGATGGATAAGTGATTGATTTTCTATCATCTAATGATAATGATGGATGATTTATTCTAAAATGCAAAATTATAAACAACTAATCTATCCAGGGAAATTTCCACTTTAGTGTAATTTTTGATAATCTTTATCTACAAATAGGCATATATATGACTCTATTGATAAATAAAGACATTAATACATATGATAATTACTTTGTTCAAGTAGTTGAACAAAGTAATCATTAAAACATTATTACACTATTCTTCATATATCATTGACATAAATATGATTGAAAGAATAAGATTCCTTAAACATTCAATAGTGATAAGTATAAGGACAGTTGTTAAAACACATACATATATCAAATGATAGCAAGATTGAATAAACGCCAATTCATATAAAAGAATGGAGAAAAGAAATATATAATAGTACCATATGTAATTTGAATCCTTCCCGATATCAATTACATTCAGATTCCGTATTCAAACTTAGAAATACTCTCACAAAAAGCAATAGTGCATATCTCATCAAAGTATTCTTCTTTAAAATTCAGAATATAGCCCCAGTCTTCATAAACAAATATATATCAAAAGCACAATGGTGTGACTCCCGATCCAAGTTTTGATACAAAAATTAAGGACCCTTTCTAAAGACATGAAGGGGTCTATAAATACTATCCAAGCTAACTGATTATGAAATGAAAATGCTATGATGTGGTATAACCAAATCATGAAAATCTCCTTGAACTAAGTATGCTTGCAGTCAGTAGAATGATTCACTGTTTTGATCGATCATCCTTTGGCTTGAGCTGAGAGATAGCAAGCATTGGTTGCAATTCTGGAGGGTGACTCAGACGTGAATGCAGTTGGGCTAAATACATAGCATCATGAATTTCGGGAATCATGTAACCGATTGCATCGGTTAAACATTTCAGTGCTGCCTTTTGACTATATGGTTTAACAAGGAAGAACCAAAAGGTGTTCCAAGTTAAACTTTGGATGCCTACTATTAATCTCTCCTTATGTTCTAAATCCTATTTGCATGATTGTTCCAGTGTTTTAGCTGATGGCAATTTACGTGGAGTGCACTCTGATATCAAATTAGACAGATAAAGAGTATCATTAATTAACTCAATCAAGTTACCAGTTGCTGATCTACATCTTGAAGTTTCTCTTTCTGCTTTCATCAATTGTGATTGCCATTCGAGGAAAAGAATTTCCTTTTGTGATTCTAGAATTCTAGGCAGATTTGTAACTTGCCCTTCACTGGTTTCTTACAAGGCAAGAAAGTTTGTTAATGTCTCATCTGCCTATTCCAAATTCTACCTTGTGTCAACTGAATTGTCAACCATTGATGAAGAAATCTCACAGAGGGGCTCAGCAAGGGAAATATTATGACATCATAAATTTAACTGTTTAATCAATGGTTTATTGATCTGGAGAGCTTTGGATCTGAACTCTGCTAGTTGAGGAAAAATTTTGAACTTTTCTATCTAATGTGATAGATGAGCGATTTGCTCATCTTTTTTTTTACTCATTTGTTCATTCATTGATTTCATCTTGGTCAGTACTAGGGATAGTTCCTTTTGTTTCTGAAGTGCACTTTGGTCTATCATTTGCTTCTCCTTGAGCAATTTCTCATTTAGTTGATTGTTTAATTGCTATTGTGCTGCCAACTGTTGTTCTAACTACTCTATCCTTTACTGTTTTTCGGATACCTATGCCTCCAATGAAACAATTGTCTGATCTTTTTCTTTGAGTAAATTGCTAATCTTTGATGTTTTATCCATAGTAGTTTCCGAGTATGCCCCGGCATATTGAGAGAGTTTTGTGAGGTCTTCAGAAGGACTGAATTCTTCTTTCCACATCACATTAGCCATCTCTATCTGTGCAGGTAGAAGGGAAGATTGATCAATCCTTCTCTTTTTCCTTTGTCTTTTTACTACAGCCCTATGCTTAGGGCTATAGAAGACATCTAAAGGTGGTATTTCTTCTATATGCAAAACGATTTCATCCAATTGATCCTTAGGAATTATCTCTACATCTTGACTTATGGGTAGGCCGCTGGTTCCTTCAATTGGAATCATATTTGTTGATGTCTTGTGACCAATTATCACTTCAGGCGTGCTAAAACCCTGCAAATTCTCAGGATTGCTTATAATGGAATCAAACTCTTTCCATTCTTTAAGAAGCTTGGGATCAATCTGAGTATCTATCTCCATGTGTTCACTGCATTTTCCCTGTTCTTTCTCTTGTTCTGGCACTTTTTCTTTCTCAAGAACTTTTCCCACTGCGGGAGATTTGTCAATAGTTTGTTGTTCGAGCTCGCTTCATTGGATTGTCGGGGTGGTGGCTAATAAGTCTAGAGGCAGAGTTTGTAACCTCTGTTCTCTAAGCATATTAAACATTTCTAGCCATTCATCTTGATACCTGATCCTAGCTAATGATTTTACCTAAAACAATGATTCAGCTGAGGAAAATAGATCATCGAAGTCATCCTTTTCATGATCAAACTTTGTAAGTTTAGCTTGTTCAAGAACATTATAGGCAACTTTTCTTGGATCATATTGCTTGTTGGGAATTGTTCCAAGATTTAGCATTTGTATTTTTTCTGGCTCCTTTTCTGCATGTTTGTAATCATGAAGAGTGAAAACACCGCATCTTAAAGGGAATGTAGGCCAAACCTGTTTCTTAGAATTTCTAAGTGTTTTGGATGTCCCTTCTGTTGTTATCTGATAGGCCAATTCCCGTGCTAACATCTTATTGGGCACATACAGGGGAAGGACATGGGGTCTTGTAAGGCTACCAAAAAGCCTTATATAAGTAAACTTGTCTTTTTTGAATCAATTACCTAATGCAGTCAAGTCGATCCCTGCTTCCTCGGAAATCCTGAGGGTAGGCTTATCAAAAATAGCATAATACACAGGAAACATAAAACCATTGCAAATTTTATACGAATGATTTTTGTAGTGAGCCTTCCATAATAGTTGATGATAAATATGGACTGGCTTAGGGTCTTGGGGAGTCCGTCTCCATCCGAGTATCGGATATTCAAAATTAAAGCAAAGAGTATCCATAATATAGGCACTATAATAAAAAGGGGGAATGTTCCTGGTAGTTTTACGTGCATTTGATCTAAATTCGAGAATTGTTGTGGCTAATTTGTTAGACAAAATGTTTTCCCAATCTATCACATAGCTATTGATTATTGCCTCCATCAGAGGGACCATTTCAATGGTGAACTTAGTAGAGTCATGTATTCCCCACATTCTACACATCATAGCCCTGGCATAACAGTAGGGAGAAGCCAATGAGTCCACAGAGTAATTACCTGATGATTCGTGCTTGTGCTTCTCAGGAAAATTTCTCCACTGCTTAGTCGAGGCCGACTCTGACTCATTTTCATTTGCAAATTTTTCAAGGAAGGCTTTGTTATACTGCTTTTCAGGCTTAGGTAAGTGATACATTTTCCTTAGATCATTAGGCTGAAACGAGCCAAATATCCTCCCTTCAGCTGTACAAAATGTTATGTTTGAGACTGGAATTTGTTCTACTACCCATCTCACTACGTCATTATATGGAAGGATTTTTTCTCGCGATGCTATTCTGTGCAGATATGAACAAGCTAAATCTTTGAGGGATGCTTCCGATTTGTTACTCGAGTCAGCTGTGGCTTCCTCTGATATTTCCTCAGGCTCTTTTGCTTCTATTAGATTGTAGATGCTCTCCCAACTAGTGTTTCCTAGATCGAGGCACGTAGTGTCTAAGATTAACCCTTTTTTGCTTGGTCCAGGATCTTTGGCTATCTGCGTTATTGCTGTAGGAGCCGTTGCTACGGATTTCTTTGATTTCTTTCCCATTTGTTTCAAATTTCTAATTTTAGTGGAATTCTACACAAGCAATTGAAAAACCGTGATATAGATAAATGTTGCTACAGACCAATATGATAATGAAAAAGAGTTACGTCGATCAGCGGGTGATAATGGATTATAGTAAGATTGCCGCGGATAAAATCTAAAGGAAAGATCTACCCTTAACTGCTTCATTAATTAGCCGCTTAACCTGTCAATCGTGGTAAGAAGGTTTTAAATGCCCATCATGTCGTTTATATATTGAATGATTCATTCAAGCGTGCCTTAGATTTCTTTGATGGATAATCAAAGGTAAATCGCAAATCGGTAATCAACAACGTTAAGGGAAAGGCTTTAATGTTTGTTTTAAATATCTCTGATCACCGAAAGGTGATACAATGCATGCAAACCTTTTAAATATATTCTCGAGATTTGTGCCTCATTAATACATCGCAATCGGAGGATGGGTTCAGGCTTTATTATTCTGTCATTGTGATTTCGCCGATTGCCGACTACCGATTGCCATATGTTTGATCGCATCGGAGAATTTGAGCCTGCCTTCAATCATGTGTTGGCTTGCTTGTTGTCATTGCCGATTTTCCGATTGCGATATGTTTTATCGCATTGGATGAATTAAAGGGCTGCTTTATATTGTGTTTGGCATTTGATATCTCTGATCTCCAATTGTGATTGCCTTTTCGGGTTGGGGAGAATGAATGTGCTTTTCGTAAGTTTCCTTTGTTATTGCGATATGCGATCTTCCAATCGCTTTATTGCAATAATGAAGAGTTTTATAAAAATTTTAAAGACACACTTTTATTTCTATTCAAAAGGCTTTTAAAATGATTCATTTACCTTAAGCCTTTTAATGAGGATTTTCTTATGATGGGCTAATACCAATTTATTTACACATCTAGCTAAGTTTAAATTTAAAGGGACCCATTTCATATTATGATTTTGTATAAAAATTTTATGAAATGGGGGGTTGTTGTACAGCACAACACCACCCAAAAAGGAAATAGTGCATGATATTATTTTGCAGCAAGATGCTCCATTGCCTAACACTGGAATGTACAAGTTGTCCGCTTTAGAGAATGCTGAAATCAAGAAGAAGGTGTAGGAGTTGCTCGAGAAGGGGTTCCTCAGACCTAGCACATCACCATGTGGGTCACCAATCGTTTTAGTGAGAAGGAAAGATGGCTCATGGAGAATGTGCATTGATTACCGAGGATTGAACAAGATAACAATAAAAAATCATTATCCCCTTCCTCGCATAGATGATCTTTTAGATCAATTGAAATAAGTTGTTTATTTCTCCAAGCTAGACTTGCATAGTGGATACCATCAGGTTAGAGTTGCAAAACAAGATGCATGAAAGACTGCTTTCAAAACAAAGAAGGGATTGCATGAGTGGCTAGTTATGCCTTTTGGCTTAACTAATGCTCCTACTACTTTAATGAGATTAATGAATGATGTACTCACACCTTTTCTTGATGATTTTGTTATTGTGTATCTAGATGACATTTTGATATTTGTAGGGGGTGGTGAATTGAAGATAGCTCCCTCTAAGGTGGAAGTCATTGTAAACTGGCCTAAACCCAAATCTACTACAGAAGTTAGAAGCTTCTTAGGAGCAGCACAATATTGGAGGAAGTTCATTTCTAAATTTTTCTTAATTGCAGCTCCCTTACATGCTTTAACAAGATTGAAAAAGGTGTTTCAGTGGGGAGGAAAACAGTAAAAAGCCTTCAACACCTTGAAAGAAAAGATTAGTACAACACCTGTACTAGCACTACCTGATCTTCAAAGACCATTTGAGATCCAAATGGATGCTAGTGATTATGCCATGGGAGCAGTGTTGACACAACACAGTAAATCCATATGTTACCATTCTAAGACATTTAATTCTGCAGTAGTTAACTATCCTACATATGAAAAAGAATTGTATGCATTAGTACAGAGTGTGAAAAAGTGGAAACATTACTTAATGGGCAAAGAGACAGTAATACATACTGATCATCAACCACTTCAATATCTACACTCCCAAACTAAGTTGCAGCAATCAAGGCACTACAGATGGATGAGTTTTCTACAACAGTTTCATTTAGTCATCAGATATAAAAAGGGCATACATAATAAAGTTGCATACATGTTATCTAGGCCCATTATAAATGCATCTATTATACTTAAGCATAATTATGTGTTACATGAGATCTACATTGAATAATATGCTCAAGATATAGATTTCAAAGATGTATATGCAACTTTAAGTCAAGGCAAATGAGTAGAAGAATTGGATTATCATGTAAAGGACTGACTCTTATATCATTGTGGGAATTTATGCATCCCACAAACTAAAAGAGTAAAGATAATTCGATAAGCACACACTTCTCTAATATCAGGTCACTTTGGGGTAAGTAAAACAATTGCACAGCTACAAAGATTTTGTTATTGGCAAAAAATGAACAAGACAGTTTCTAGATATTTAAGAGGGTGTACTATGTGTGCTAAAAGCAAGCCCATCAATAGAAAAACAGGTTTGTACACTCCATTACCAGTGCTTTCTCACCCTTGGGAAAGTGTTTCCATGGATTTTGTTGGAGGACTGCCTAAATCTAGGAAAGGTCATGATTATTTGTATGTTGTTGTGGATAGGTTCAGCAAAATGTGTATTTTGATACCTTGTAATAAGTAGATTACAGTTGAACAAACTGCAAAATTGTTCTTTCAACATGTATGGGTTCATTTTGGTTTACCCACTTCTATTGTATCTAATCGAGATACCCGATTTGTGGGGAAGTTTTGGTCAAGTCTATGGGAACTGATGGACACCAAACTGAAGAAAAGCGCAGCTTTTCATCCACAAACTTAAGGCTAGATAGAAGTATTTAACAGGACAGTGATCCAATTACTCAAAGGATATTGCAGAAAACATCCTAAGCTTTGGGATGAACATTTGTGTTATGTGCAGCGTGCTTATAGTAGAGCAAAACATTCTTCTACACAGAGATCTCCTTTTCAGACTTGTTTTGGTTTCACACCAAGGTATCCTTTGGATTTTGCCTTTGGTAAAGGCACCACAGTTGAGGGACATAGTGATGTGGACAAGGCAACTAGGTTCATCGAATAAATCCAAGAGATCCACTAGGCAGTACAGGAACAACTGGAAAAGAACCAAGCCAATTACAAGGCAAGGTAAGACAAGCATTGGATGGAGCATAGTTTCCAAGTTGGTGACCAAGTCTACTTGTACATTAGCAAGGATAGTATGCAAGGTGAAGGTAAAAATCTAAAGCCTATCAAGTATGGACCTTTCAAGATACTTGAGAAGATTGGTGAGAATGCTTTTCACCTTGATCTACCAGCTTACATGCACATCTACTCAGTCGTGAATGCCAACTGCTTGAGATTGTTTGAACCCTCACTAATTGGGGATCCCAAAGAGCAGAGTCAATTGCCTTCTATTGATGACCTCTTACCTGAATATCTTAATGAGTTGTAGGAAGACACAGTTTTGGACAGGAAGGTGAGGACGATGCGCAGGGGAGATGTTGAATACCTCAGAGTTGGGCTCAAGGGTTCAAAGACGAGCAGTGCAAAGTGGATAGAGATTGGACAAGTGAGACAATTGTACCCTCACTTAGTCGATGCTTGAAAACCAACTTTTGGTGGTCCAAAAGCTTTTTAGTAGAAGGGCCATGATCCGAATTGGATCCATGAAAATCATCAAAGTTCTATGACTGTATCAAATCAGGACAGACTTCAAAATTTGTGAACAAAGAGCTATCAGGAAGACCTCTGGACAGTGGCAGTTGTAGCCAGCAAGGAACAACGAGGACCTCGGTCAAAGTGCATTAACTGAGGCCCATGGAGACCACGCAGGAGGCAAACTGGTAGTTAGGAAGTCCAGATCAAAAAACAGAGGCCATTTTTGATCCACGATTAGCGCTTATAAGTGCTAATCGCTGGGCAAAACCCCTCAAGAAGGAAAGGCCCTAAGCGCTCAATCACATGGGAAGCCAGGAAACCATAAGGAAAAGGCGCTAAAGCGAAAGGCAGGTCCCACGCTCCAAAACCAGTGGAATATCGGAGGCATATTGGGCGGTAAGTGTATTTGGCAGGAGGATGAGCGATTCCATACATTGCACAACGCATTTCCGGTGGATGAGAGAGAAAACTACCTCTCATTGCAGGCTAATAGTCGAGCAAGTCAACCATGCGATAAGAGAGAACACCGTAGGATCTGGGGGTTCTAGATCTGACGGTGGAGATTATGCCCAATGAGAAACCAGATCTGAAGGGAAAATAAGCTACAACATATAAAGTTTGAAGTCTGATTTGACCGCTGAGTTGGCGGATGAATCATTTCACAACGTAATTGAAATATCGAACCATTGAGGAAGAGCTGGCACTGTTTGTGAGAGGACAAGTGGCCACCTCCCTGTGAGACATTGGCAATGATGCAGAGGTAGGGAAATCCAAGCGAACAATAGCAGGCAATCCGAAGGGGTGGAAGAGGAAGCGAACAGTCAAGGACAGATTGGCTTTAAGCCATGAACAGACAGAAAAACAGAGAGAGAGAGAGGAAGGAAGAACCAGAGAAGGGAACAGTGAAAAAAGACAAAAGAGATAGTAAAGAAAGAGTCAAAAAAATAGAGAGCTGAGTTGACCTGCAGAGTAAGGCAGCATCGAGCAGACATAAGGCTTGAGAGGTTCAAGCACTCCCTGTGAGGATATCTGTCGGGAATTGAGTACCACATTGGACTCCTCCCATTAAAGACCAGAGAGGTCAAGCCTTGGAAAGGGAAAGAGTCTGGGCACTTTAATGGCTTGGGGAATCCCAGAACCACCCTACCAAGCATTATCTGTTTCAGGAGACTCAATTTGAGCTCCTTATTGTAAATCTCTGCTTTAAAGACACAATAAAAGAAGGCCACCACTGAAATTTGGACCGGAGACGTAGCCCTGGAGGATAGGGTGAAATACTTATTAATGTGTAATTTTTTGTATTTGCTTACTATGTTCTGTTACTATTTTCCATTTTCCAGTGTCTATGTATTTTGCAATCTGATTGATCTATTGCCTAAGATAACATAGACACACACTAGCACATGAGTCTGTAATACCTTCATTCATTAATTAGTTAACTGAGATCACTCACAAGTGATTTTTAGATCAATGGGTCTGGATTTAACAGAAGCTCAAACCAAGCGTTTTCAGCATATTAACGAATTAGATGAAGCTTGATTTCTTGCTTTGCAACGAACTAAAATAATACAACAATAAAGGGAAAATGGCATGAACACCTTATCAAGAAGAAAACGTTTCAAAAAGGGGATTGAGAACTTCTATATGATTCGAAGTTCCAAGATTTCCCAGGCAAGTTGCAAACAAGATGGCTCGACCCTTATGAGATTCAAGAAGTACATAACAATGGTACTCTTACCTTGACTACCATAGACAGATCCAGTCATTCCTTTAAGGTAAACCGGCATCGAGTGTGCCTCTATCATCAAATTCTTAACAAAGAATATTTCCGCAAGCAGGTACGTGAGGATCACTCCATGCAAATTCTAGTTGCAGGGAACGATAACCCAACAGCTTTTTCTTTAAAAAATTGAAATTGCTTGAAAATTGTAAATAATGTACATATCTTTGTAGGCATTACCATGTAAATATGGATTTTTTTTATTTTGTTTTTTTTGCTATTCACACAATTGAACATTTGTTGTCCAATTGATTGAACAACACATATTTTTCTTTTTTCATTTTTTGTTGTTCAAACAAGCGAACGTTTGCTGTTCAATTGATTGAAAAACACATTTCTCTTTGTTGTTTTCGCTATTCACACAATTGAACGTTTATCATTCAATTGATTGAACAAAATATTTTTTTTCTTTTTCAATTTTTGTTGTTCAAACAAGCGAATGTTTGTTGTTCAATTGATTGAAAATCACATTTTTCTTTGTTGTTTTCGTTGTTCACACAATTGAATGTTTGTCGTTCAATTGATTGAACAACACATTTTTTTCTTTTTTGTTGTTCAAACAAGTGAAAATTTGTCATTTAATTGATTGAACAACACATTTTTTTTCTTTTTCATTTTTTACTGTTCAAACAAGTGAACGTTTTTCATTCAAATGATTGAACAACACATATTTGTTGTTTTCGTTGTTCACACAATTGAATGGTTGTTGTTCAATTGATTGAACAACACGTTTTCCTTTGTGTTCTCACGAATGCCGTTCAATTGATTGAATGACACATTTTCCATTCATCGGTCCTTGTTGTTCAAGTTATTGAACAATTGTCGCTCACTTGATTGAACATCACTGTTTTTCTTATTTGTTTGTGTTGTTCAAACTATTGAATGACTTCCGTTCAATTGATTGTACATCATATTTTTTTCAATTGTTTTCACTATTCAAACTATTGAACACTTGCCATTCAATTGGTTGAACAACACATTTCTCCTTATTTTTGTTTTACTGTTCAAACCATTGAACGACTACTGTTCAATTGATTTAACAACACATTTCGTTTTTATTTTAACTCTGTTGTTCAAACAACTGGATGACTGTTATTCAATTGATTGAACAACAATTTTGCTTTTGATTTATTTTTGCTGTGCAAATGACTGAACGATTTCTGTTCAATCAATTGAATAGCACCTTGTTTTTATTTTTATTTTTTTATTTTGCTGATTGAACTGCACCTTTTACGAGCTAAATTTTGAATTCTTATCATTTTTCTCTTGATCATTATACCATGATCTTCTTCTTTTGTATTGCAAATAAGCACCATGTGCGTTTGTGCCTCTTCTAAAGATACATGGTAATAAAAATGTCATTATAACTTCTAAAACCCTATTGTTGGTTATCTTTATTCATCAAGCTAATATGGTGTACCTTTATAATGGCTGTCTGAACATGTTTTCTTTTGGGACACATTAGGAAGTGATTCATTACCTTTAATCAGTGTTGGCTTATGTTTATAATTCCAAATGGATAAAACTCATCGATATAATGTTAAGGGATAAAAGTATAATACTTTCGTTGGCATCTTCTTACTTCTTACACCATCCTTGACTCTTAAGGAGCAAATGAGCCTCCCTTTTTACAAGAAAAATTGTAAAAGAAAAATAAAATAGCAAAATGCTTACAACATTGTTGAGAGAGGATAGGGGGTCCCATCATGAGCCAACCTACCATGATCATAAGAATGTAACAGGTGACATTCCAATTTGGCTACCAAACTAAGGTAATGATCTTCTTGATAATTAATTTGTCAGAAGAACAAGGGGTGTCTCATCACGAGCCAGCCTGATCATCTCTGTTTCACCCTGGTGAGTGGCACTATGGTTATCTAGTCACCATGCCAGCATAGTGGTCTCTTTGTGACAAAAGAAAGAAAAAATTAAACTGTAAAAAGGACTCTGGCTCATTTCGGAGTGTTAAAAAGTAACCTTGTCGAGGCTATGAGTGCTTGCTGGTAGCAGTGGCTCTGTTGTGGTATTGAAGTATTATCTTATATTGCCATATGACATCTGCCTCTTATCCCCTATGACTCTATTTCTAAACAAAAATTTCCATTTGGTAGCACTTTCACAAGCTGCATAGCATGGTAATTTTTATTTAAATTTATCATATTCCATATGTCAGTGTATTAAATGACAACCATTAAACATAAACCGTTGATTATACTGATATGATTAATTCCAATCACAGTAAAATCTTTGACATAATGACTTGATATTGTTGTTTATATTTTGGCCAATTCACATCTAACGTCGCATGTCTCTTAAATGCTTTATTCATTTGCCTGTTGTGCTTTTTAGATTGGTTGCCGACATTTATTTCACATTAGCTATTTGTCTGTTTTCTGTGTGCTGAAAGGACGTGGACACCCTTTTCTCATCAGTGTTGGGGGGGGGTGGGGGCGGGAAGGATGGCCTGCATATGGATGGAACTTATTCCAGTAATGAATAAATTTGTGATAATCATTTGGATTACCTCCGAAGTACAAATTGCATGATGTGCAGGAATATGTAATAATTAGCAAAAAATTTTGATTGGTCGAAGAATGGAAACCATTATGGTGGGCATGCAAACATACGATTTTGTGTTGGGTATGGCTGACAGGATGGACAACTTAACTAAAAACGATAGTACTTATCCAAGTAGCGCCATTTCCTTTATAATTGTTGTGATATACAGTTGATGTGTTGCATTACAGGGGTAAAACACAATTGTATACAGATGACCTAGACTCAATTGCAGTAGCTATGGGCGGAAGAGCAATTCAAAGTGAGCCTCTAGTACTAATGGTGTTAGATCAAGCCTGACAAATCCTTGAACGCGCTGGCTGGTTGCAGTACTTAAACAAATTGCAAGGATTCCATGGAGAGCTAATGCTAGAATTTCTGCAAAATCTGCAAAATGGTAGTACATTGGTCAAAGGCATAAGCATGGTAGTTTCAAAAGAAGTCCTAGCCGAATTCACCCAACTTCTGGCAGAATGGGTGAAATGGGCAGATAAACGCTTCCTTTTATACAACACAATTGAAGCCTTCCATGACTGAGGTGAGCGGCTGGTACGAACGGGGAAGGAATTCATCCTTCGGCGTTGCAACAACCATGGCAAGAGCTGGCGGTCATCATCCAAAGATATATCACCTGCGACAACTGGCATGACGTGTTAAAGCCTCAACAACTGAAACTCCTAGCCATTTTAAAACAAATAATTTCAGTTAATTTACCATTTTATTTAAATTCCCTGTTACACGATGTTGCCCGACGAGTAAGGACATCCAAGGACCCACATAGTCTAGTCAGCCATCATGGGTTGATTAAGTTAATCATCACAAACAGATTGGTACAACAACAATTAACATGGGACGGTATCATAAGTCCTACCTTGGCTCCACCCCCAGAAAATGAGGAAATAGAGCAGCAAGGGCCAAAAACCCCAGGCCGAAAGAAAATATTGAAACGGAAGAGCCCCACTACACCCCTAGAATCAGCTAAGCGTGGATGCTCTGTGAGAATAGAATCCCAGCAGTGCATTCCAATCCAAGCAAAAGAAGCTGAACCACCTCGCACACCTCCTCTTAGTCCTCAAGACCCTCCTTTGTAAGACTATTAGGAGGAAGTGGTAAGGGTTTTGGGAAGCATGGAAATGTTTACCGAGGGCAGGGAATAGCTAGGGAACACTGAAGAACAGAACTGTACCCCTGATCGGTTGGTCCCTGCTGCCAATTCCAGTCATGAACAAACCCAGCCATGCACTGATGCCATGGGGGAGCATAGAGAGTTACTTCCTGATATGGAAAGACCCCTCGAAGCCGAGGAGCACGAAGAAACCCCAGCAGAAAGAAACCTTGAAGGTGAAAACTTGAAGGATGCCAATCAACCAAGTGATATTCCGTTTTAAAATTCCCCCATGGACAAGGCCTACCAAGAAGAAGACCACGAGAATTATGACTGTTCAGGAGATACCATTGTATTGGGATCTCCTGAACACAAAATGAATAATAATTATGAGTTGGAAGGAGAAATCCCGCCAGAAAATACAGCTCCAATTGGGAACATTCCTGATGATAACAGAATGCCGCCTATGAAAATAGCAGAAGGTAATGCAGCCCCAGATGGGAAACCTAGAGTAGAAGAGCCCTACAAAGCTAAACTTAAAAGGTGCTCAGAAAATATAGAAAATGGAAGTAGGTAAACAGGCAGTTGAAATACTAGCGAAAAGAAGCAACTAGAATGAGGAAATTGAAAGCATAAATGGAGATTGCAGGGACACAAACAAAAAAATGTTCTGTGAAAGATGTTGAGACTCAGATAGAGTTTCTTAAGGGTTGCCCAAGAGAAACCCAAACTGATCCAGCTATTAGAGAAGATACTACCATACAAACAGAGGAGCCCTGTATCTTTTCACAGGGAACTCAAATGGCTTACCCCACTATAGACACTGTTATCCAGACTGATATTGAAGAAAATGTTCAAGTTGTAATTCCAAAAGCGTTTGAAGTTGTTATGCAGACTAACCCTGAGGAGACCCAAGATGTAGAAGTCCAAACTGTTGGGTGTGGAGCTTGATTATCTTCTGTATTCAAAGGTTTTAGCTAGATTTATACCCCAAGAAGATTGTACACCCCTCCACGTAGGGGGGTACGGGGGTGACTTGTCCCCCCCGCGGGGGTCCGGGGGAGTAAATCCCCCCCGGCTGGGGTGTCTAGGGGCCAGTGGTCCCTCGGCGAGGGTTCGGGGGCAGCACCCCCGAAGCTAAAAATAGATGTAAAATTACCTTGTAAAATTCTAGTAAGTTCTAGTCAATCTGGGTCATTCATTAGGCGAATGATCTGATGGTAGAAATTATGTTTAATTTAGGATTTTTTGCCCTAGAAGGCAACCCCTCACTATATATATGAGGGAATTGTATTGCGTCTATGTATATCTATATTCTGAGTGAGGAAGAGAGAGGAGATTGAGAGCGAAGAGGGTGTTACAGCGGATCTATTGTAGGTTGTATCTCTTCTGTTTGCTGGATAATATAATAAAAGAAGCCTAGCTATTTCTCCATGGATGTAGCCCAAATTGGGTGAACCACGTATATATGTGTCTCTCTTGTTTTATGCATTTTATGTGTTTATATTTCTGCAACATTTCATGTGTTCCATTGCTCCATAATATATGATTTTCTAACAACTGGTATCAGAGCCGAAGGTCTATTTGGCTGATAAACTCGCAGGAGATAAGGATTCCTAGCTCGAGTGGGAGCAATGGTAGAAGATGGTAGGTTTAGGGTCGAAAAATTCAACGACCAAAACTACCAGCTGTGGAACATGCAGATGGAATATTATTTGTATTAGAGAGATCTGTACCTACCATTGAGCGGAAAGACAAAGAATCCGACAAGTATGACAGACACAAAATGGGATATTCTTGATAGAAAGGCACTTGGAACAATACGGCTGTGCCTAACAGCATCGGTAACGTTTAATATTTAAAAATAAATGACAACACAGGGTTTAATGTCAGCATTGGCCAAACTATATGAAAAACCCTCAGCCTCAAATAAAGTATTTCTTATGAAGCATTTATTTAATATGAAGATGTCAGAAGGTGGATTTGTTGCAGACCATTTAAATGATTTTAATACAGTTACAAGTCAGTTATGTTCTGTAGGGGTAAATTTTGATGATGAAGTTAGGGCTCTGTGATTTCTATGCTCATTGCCAGAAAGTTGGAATGGTTTAGTTATGGCCATTAGTAACTTTGTCTCTGGATCTAGTACTTTAAAGTTTGATGATGTTTTCGGTGCAATCCTTAGCGAGGAAATGCGACGGAAAAGCTTCAGTGGGACACCAGGTAATACTTTGACTGCAGAGACTAGGGGAAGAAAATGGAAAGAGGAAAGATCCCAAGATATCGCAGTAGGTCAATAAAAGGTAGATCCAAGTCCAGATTGGGAATAGTGTGCTAGAAATGTGGGAAGAAAAGACACCTAAAGAAAGATTGCAAGTCTCGGAAGGGAAAAGAAGGAGACGCACAGCAAGAAATCAATCATGAAGTGAATGTAACATGTGATGTGTTGCAAGATGCTTTGATTCTTTCAGTAGAAAATATTATTGATACCTGGGTGGTAGATTCAGGGGCCTCATTCCATGCCACACCTGATAAGAAACATTTTCATGATTATGTTCAAGGAGATTTTAGACAGGTTCGATTTGGTGATGATAAACCCTGTAAAATCGTCGGAATGGGTATAGTTTTCATAAAACGGCAGAATGGAAATCAATGGCTATTGAAGAAGGTAAGGCATGTTCCAGATCTAAAGAAAAATCTGATTTCAACAGGGTAGTTGGAAGGTGAAGGTTGCATAAGTACTTTCACATATAAAACCTGGAAGGTCACTAAAGGATCCCTAGTAATAGCGAAAGGAGAAAAGGTTGGTACATTGTATTTATGCAATGGTATTTCTAATTTTGTTAATGCTTTAACCTCTACAGGAGAAGATATGACATTGTGGCATCATAGGCTTGGGCACATGAGTGAGAAGGGATGCAAATTCTTCATTCAAGAAATATGTTGCCAGGTTTGAAGCATGTTGATTTAAAATTCTGTGAGAATTGTGTTTATGGAAAACAGAAGAGAGTCAGATTCCTTAGAGGGGAAATGATAGAAGAGCGAAAAATTAGATCTTGTGCATACAGATGTATGGGGACCTACTCAGGTATCATCTCTTGGTGGCTCTCATTATAATGTTACTTTTATTGATGATGCAACCAGAAAAACCTAGATTTATTGTATTCGAAATAAATCTGATGTATTTGATACTTTCAAGAAATGGAAAGCTTTGGTTGAAAATGAGACAGGAAAAAGGTTGAAGTGTCTCAAATCAAATAATGGAGGTGAATATTGCAGCAAATATTTTGATAGCTATTGTTCAAAGAATGGAATTCGTATAGAGAAGACAATTCCAGGAACACCACAAGAAAATGACATGTCAGAAAGGATGAACAGGACAATCATGGAGCGTGCAAGGTGCATGAGATTGCATGTAGGATTGTCTTTACAGTTTTTGGTAGATGTTGTAGATACTATTGTTTATCTAATAAACAGAGGGCCTTCAATTTCCTTGGATGGTGGTATTCCAGAGGAGGCATGGACAGGTAAAAAGGTAAACTACTCATTTTTAAGGACTTTTAGTTGTAAAGCCTTTGTCCACATTAATAAAGAAAATAGAACAAAGCTTGAGGCAAAATCAAAGAAATGTACCTTTATTGGATATGGTGTTAATTATTTTGGTTATCACTTATATGATTATGAAAATCATAAAATCATTAGGAGCAGAGATGTAATATTCAATGAAAAGGTCTTGCATAAGACTCAGTTGCAGGAAAAGAAACAGGAAAAGGAAAACAGAGAATACACAATGCTTGACGATATCATAGGAAAAGTGATGGTGCCTAAAAATCATAATGATCAATAGCCATAACAACAACCACAACATCAACAAGCACTTCAAACACCTGAAAGTGGTGTTAGAAGATCTACCAGGATAAGTAGACCCCCTGAACGACACTCTCCTTCATTATATTATGTATTATTGACTGATTCTGGTGAACCAGAATGTTATGAAGAAGCAGTGCAGGTATAAACCAGGAAGAAGTGGGAGCAAGCCATGAAAGAAGAGATGGACGGCTTAGCACATAACCAAACTTAGGACTTAGTCAGGTTGCCTGCAGGTAAAACAACATTACGGAATAAATGGGTTTACAAGTTCAAGGAAGAAGATGGAGGTAGAAAAAGGTACAAAGCTATAATTGTGGTGAAGGGGTTTGCACAAAAGAAAGGTTTTGATTTTGATGAAATATTTTCTGCTGCTGTGAAAATGACTTCAATCATAACTATTTTAAGTCTAGTAGTAGTTGAAGATTTGCATCTTGAGCAGTTAGATGTAAAGACAACTTTTCTCCATGGGGATTTGGAGGAAGAAATATATATGCAGCAACCACAAGGATATGAGGTAAAAGGGAAGGAGAAACTAGTGTGCAGGTTGAAGAAGAGCTTGTATGGCTTAAAACGGGCTCCAAGACAGTGGTATCTAAAATTTGACAGGTTTATGTCTGAACAAGGCTATACTATATGTCACTTTGATCATTGTGTTTATCTCAAAAGGAAAAATGATGGCAGCTATATTATATTGTTATTGTATGTAGATGATATTCTTGTTGCAGATTTTAACATGCAGGAAATAAATGTGCTCAAAAGGAAATTGGCAAACTCATTTGCAATGAAGGATTTGGGTGCTGCAAAACAAATCCTTGGTATGAGAATAATTAGAGATAGGAAGAATCGCAAATTAACATTGTCTCAAAGTGAGTACATAGAAAAGGTTTAATATGCAGAATGCAAAACTAGTTAGTATACCTTTGGCTAGCCATTTCAAATTAAGTAAGGAGGCATGTCCCAAGGCTTAGGAAGAAATGGCTCATATGTCTAAAGTTCCATATGAATCAGCAGTTGGAAGCTTAATGTATGCAATGGTATGCACAAGTCTTGATATAGCACATGCAGTGGGAGTTGTAAGCAAGTACATGAACAATCCAAGAAAAGAAAATTGGATGGTGGTGAAGTGGATTCTCAGGTATTTGAGAGGTACCACAAATCAAGCATTATGCTTTGGTGGGTCAAACATTGCTCTACAGGGATATGTTGATGCAGATATGGTAGGTGACAAAGATAACAGGAGGAGCACTACAGGATATGTACTTATTGTAGGTGGAGCAGCTATCAATTGGGTTTCAAAAATCTGAAGTGTTGTTGATCTAAATGGAAAATGGCATCAACCCATGGTATTCATCCACCCATGGAATTTACCCATGGTATTGGCGTGGGCATTGCAACAATGGTATTCTATGATAATTTGTGAACTTGCACCCATGTATCCATTCACCCATGGAATTGACCCATGGATTGTGAATCACCTATGGTATTATTCACCCATGGATTGACCGTGTTGTATTGTGACATCCACCCATGGTATTCATTCACCCATGGAATTGACCCGTGGTATTGTAACTGAAAAATACTATAAGTAACAAGTCACATTTTGTAAAGGACAGTTGGTCCACCACAATGTAGCTCTTACAATTATTCTCTGTTTTAATAAGAAATATTCTTTTTGGTTTGTTTATTGGGCATTCTCCTCTTTTTCTTCTGGCAATTCAAGTTTTCAGATCTTAGGGGTCTCTTCTCCCAAGATCCATTTCAATATTTTAGATTTTGGGGGCCTCCCCCCAAGATATAAAAGATTGAAATGGATCTTGGGATGAGAGACCCCCAAGATCTAAAAACTTGAATTGCCGGAAGAAAAAGAGGAGAATGCCCAATAAACAAGCCACAAAGAATATTTCTTATTAAAACAAAGAATAATTGTAAGAGCTACATTGTGTCGGACAAACTGTCCTTTTACAAAATGTGACTTGTTACTTATAGTATTTTTCAGTTACAATACCATGGGTCAATTCCATGGGTGAATGAATACCATAGGTGGATGTCACAATACCACAGGTCAATTCCATGGGTGAATGAATACCATGGGTGGATGTCACAATACCATGGGTCAATTCCATGGGTGGATGTCACAATACCATGGAAAAATACCATGTGTGCATGCCATTATAATACCATGGGTAAATTCCATGGGTGGATGAATACCATGGGTTGATGCCATTTTCCATTCGGATCATTCCTCCCTCCTTAAGAAGCAATGGTCCCCATTGTGTAAAGTTCCCTCCTGTGAAGCATTTGTTGAATATGAAGAGCCACTGAAGATAAGGGTTTTATGTGGTTAACCCATAACCATGATGAACGAAGATCCGAGGATAGAGATACCCTGTAATGCTTGTGACCAACTGTGATGATGACAGTGTGCGGCCTAGCAAATGGACTTCGATGAAGTGTGGGTTTGTGCATGACCCATAACCATGACAAATGAATATCTAAGGATAGAGATACCCTGTAATGCTTGTGACCAACTGTGATACTAACAGTGTGCAGCCTAGCAAATGGACTTCGATGACAAGGATTTTATGCGGTTGACCCATAACCATGATTTTGGTTGTTGATGAAGTAGCAGGTGCCTACATAGTCTGGGGTAGGAGGGCACGTCTCCAAATAACCCAAGCTGAATGCTACTATGTTGAAACTGATGAATGTGAAGCAGGTGCCTACTAAAGTGGGGTGGGAGGGCACGTCTCCAATGGGAACCCACTCTGAATGCTGCTCCATAATTAAAATGGGCATAACTCAGTCAATATAACTCATAATATTTATTATAACATGTTTTTGGAAGCAAAAGGACCATTTTTCATCTTCCCATGTGATGGAAATCCTTATCTGGACACTCTAGATTCTCAAATTCGCCCTGCAATTGTTTTCCGCCATCACAAAAGTTCTAAAACAATAGTTGATTTTAAATCAACGATATCTCCCACATCCAAACTCCGATTCGACCCATTTTTTTTTAAATTGGGTGATTTTTCAAGGAGAGATCAGATCTACAATCCTTTTACTGAAATTCTGAACCAAAAAATTCAAAAAATGAGAGGAGAGTCATCATCCACCAGTTGTTGTCAGAAAAAAAAAAAAAAAAAAATCTACAACAGATGATTTTAAATCAACGATATCTCCCTCATCCGAACTCTGATTCGGCTGATTTTTTTTTTTATTTTGGTATTTTTTCACAATGAATCCAGATCGGGTATTTGATTTTGTAAATTTTGTACCAAATATTTCAGATCTGACCTGCAAACTCACCGCCCAAAAACATTCCTGCAAAAAAATGAAAAAAGAAAAAGTTTTCCCACTTGGCCCAAGAAAATGCTCTATGGAGGATGTAGCACATGCCTAAAGTTTGTTGAATATTGCTACAAAATTTGAAACTGAAATATGCATAAAACCCTCATTCCCATGGAATCATAACCTGCTCCGATACCACTGATCGGATCTTGAGGGGAGGCCCCCAAGATCTAAAAGATTGAAATGGATCTTGGGAGGAGAGACCCCCAAGATCTAAAAACTTGAATTGCCAAAAGAAAAAGAGGAGAATGCCCAATAAACAAACCACAAAGAATATTTCTTATTAAAACAGAGAATAATTGTAAGAGCTACATCGTGGCGACCAACTATCCTTTTACAAAATGTAACTTGTTACTTCTAGTATTTTTCAGTTACAATACCACGGGTCAATTCCATGGGTGAATGAATACCATGGGTGGATGTCACAATACCACAGGTCAATTCCATGGGTGAATGAATACCATGGGTGGATGTCACAATACCATGGGTCAATTCCATGGGTGAATGAATAACATGGGTGGATGTCACAATACCATGGAAAAATACCATGTGTGCATGCCACTTACAATACCATGGGTAAATTCCATGGGTGGATGAATACCATGGGTTGATGCCATTTTCCATTCGGATCAATTGTTGCACTTTCAATAACAGAAGTAGAGTATGTTGTTGCTATAGAGGCTAGTAAAGAAATTATTTGGTTACAAAGGTTTCTGGAGGAATTGGGTGTTGGCTGCTCGAATTGTTTACTAATTAAACAGTCGAGTACCACATTAAATTTTCAACCAGGGAAAGTCCTTTTGTTTCAAAGGTGACCTCATACTGTATGCACTCAATTCTAAAAGCATTAAAGGCTATACTATAAACAAATCTACTTTCTATCAAACCCTTACTCTGTGTTACAGCAGCTATGATCTATTGCAGAAATAAAATGGAAGCAATTAACTAATGGTAAGAAATCTGCAGAAAGAAATGATGGTTGTTTTGCAACAGAGGACCAAGGCCCTGTCCTCAGAATAAGGATGTTCAGCACCTGCCTCTGTAACCAATTTGCCAATACACATTGAAAATCCTAATCACCGGTGACACACTCTTTCACAGCGCCAATCGATTAAGAAAACAGAGTATCAGCAAAAAGGAAATATCGGAAGTAAGGCTAGAAATACACAGAAATCACACACACACTTAACAGAAAAGAAATGGGTGAATTTTGTGAAGAAGGTGGGCCCTATCCCTCTCACAAGATTCCCCAGAACACAGATGCTAAGTTGAAATGCTTAGAATAGTGCTTTATTCATCTGCCAAAATGTCCAATTACAATTCAGACTTGCTCTGCACTACAATACTTCTGTTACGACTAGCTACTTCTCAACTGTAGATGTCTCCTCTTTATAGAGGAGACATCTATTACAATAGATTGTCATTATTCATTCAGTTTGACCCTTTTGTACAAAAATAGGAAATCGATTCCTGTTACAGCATGATGTTACAATAGTGTGTAACTTTGTCATCCTTCATTAGGCGGATCCTTCTGCTGTTGCAACACGGGTATACCTCGTCCATCTCCTTGAGATCTTTGTACTATCCTTGGCTGTTTCATCATTGTTGTCGATTTGGTAAATCTCAAATGTTCCTGGTGTTCCAGCATCTGCGACTATATTTTGTTGATCGTGTTGTGTCAGCATCTGCCGAGTATAGTTCTGCCAGCTTTAGACGGTTACTGCCCCGCTAGACAAGTGTTATTTCACCCATTGCGAAATGAGGTTTTACCCACTTTAGTCAGTTGTTGTTTCTGGTGTTGCAGCAACTGCACAGTTGTTGTTTCTGATGTTGCAGCAACTGTGAATTATAATTTTGCGGACTTTGAACAGTTTCAACAATTGTCAGTGACTTAGTCAACTTCCAAAGATTAATTATAAAGATAGCATGAACATGTGTTGAATGATTAAACATATAACAATGAGGAGAGTTACTTCATACCTTCGAATAATGAGGTCAAAATGTTATTAAGGGTTTCAACTTATGGGCTAAAGAGGGTAACATCCTGACAAAATATAAGGTCAAAAGTAGACAATATGGAGTCCTAACATTGGGGAAGAAGAAGGAGTTGGGTAGGTTATACAGTGACAGCCAGAGTGCCATACATCTTGCAAAGAAATCTGCATTTCATTCCAAGACTAAACATATACAGCTCAAGTACCATTTCATATAGTCAGCATTGGAAGATGGACAGATGAAGCTAGAAAAGATACACACTAGCCAGAATCCTGTATATATGCTAACAAAAGTTGTAACTAGGGAGTGACTGAGAATCTGCTTAGTTTCAATTGGTCTTCAAGTATGATGAATTAGATGAGAAACAGCCAGGTCCAAAGTGGAGTCATTGTATAGCAAATGAAGCAGCGGTGGAGTTGCTATAATCAGTCTCCAAGTGGAAGATTGTTGGGTGTGGAGCCTGATTATCTTCTGCATTCGAAGGTTTCAGCCAGATGTATACCCCAGGAAGACGGTACACCCCTCCACGCGAGGGGG
>APFE030343317.1:0-18131 GCA_000404065.3 Pinus taeda
ATCATGTGTAATGTTTAACCTTTTTGGTTCATTGTTGTAAAGATGGATCCACTCTCAGCTTTCCCATTTATTATTCACTTCTACCTTACCCTCTCTTGTTCTAACATACTATGTTTGTCTAGTGTTTGGTTCACCAATAGTAGTTGTTAACACAGGAAAATTGTACACCTTCTAGCACAATCCATAAGACATTAAAAGTGTCCAATAGAATGCACAAGTGGGAAATTTTCCAGCCGAATACATTACAAAGATTAAAAAATCAAAGGTTCTCCTAAGGTTCAAAGTTTATAAAGGAAATTAATTGAGGTCGTGTGTATATTTCTTCGATAAATTCACACACATGGAATATCACCAAGAAAGCCACACGGTCACAGATAAGGTAACCAATACCACTCCACACACTTGGAGCTAATTTTTTGATACGAGGTCGGCCTACTATAGCCAAATTCGAGTCACCTTGGAGAAGTGTAGCGCTCAATTGAATCACCTTGTCCTACTCATGTGTGTTTATGATACATGTACCAAGAGAGGGAAGAGGGATTCAAAAAACCCTATATAAACAGGCCATGGGAGAGCCAAAAGAAGAGACATTGTTATGCTGGCCAAATTTCTTGTAAGCAAACCACCATTTCATTTTTGAACCAAGGAAGTAAAGAGCACTATCATGTTGGCCAAATTTCTTCTAAGCAACCCAACATCTTAGTGAGTGAAGAACAATCCACCCTTTGGAGAGTCTTCAAACTTCTTTGAGAGAGAGGAGAAACTTGCAAAGAGATTGAGGAAAAGAAACATCCTTGCTAACGATTATTGAGCTCCCTAGCTCAAGGAATTCCCTTCAAGTGCTCTACTAGTTTGATTGTATTCAACCTCTACCACCAACAATCAATAAAGGGAGTTTTCCATATATTATTGATGTATTTTCTCCATTTGAGAATTGGTATGTTCATTCACCTCTTTATTTAATTTTATGTTTTATTTATGCATTGTATCCATTGTTTAAAATGTTGTGTTTATTCAAGTATGTCCACTAACAACACCAAATTTTCCTATGATCCTTTGCAGGTAACAATCTAATGCTAAGGGGATGTTTTTTGGTACACTTGTGCTCCAAAAACACTACAACAGGAATGGTGATTCCACTAATATATTTTCATCAATCTAGAGATTGTTTGTAGGACCTCTAATTTTCACAAACATCCTCCAAGGCACTCCTCACCTCCCTAGAATTTTTACAATCCCCTTGGACCTATTCTAAGCCCATAGAAGTGAAGAAATTTCTGAATTTTCTCACCCACGCTCTTTCTTATTTGATAGATGCAAAGTTCATGTATATTTCTTAGAGAACCGTGAAGTGCGCATCTGCTTCTAAAGAACACGCGCTACAGACATAAAAACAACAAAAATCCTTGTATTTTTCACCTTTTTCATGTTGTTACCAACCCCTAGTGGATTGCCTTCATGTCTACATTATGTATTTACTATTAAATACCCTTGGTTGCTTGAATGAACCCCAGTTAATCAAGAAATTAGATTTTTTATTGTTTTATTTTTTCATTTTAGTTGAACACAAATACCCAAATAGCTTAATTAGGGAGAAAATTAAGTGGCCATTATCCACGAATCTCTTTACTAACCAAAGCACAATTTTTTTTGGGACTAGGAGAAAATGTTAGTAAATAAAGTGAGTAATCCATGTTTCCCTTGCATCTCCTAGATGAACCTGAGCTTGCATATGAAAACATTCTTGAAAATATTTGAATTTCAATCTCCCTCATTAAACTCCACATAGTTTAATAGGAAAAAGTAAGTGGCCCATAATCCAGAAACAAATTTCTTTCTCCATGTAAGGAACAACCAACACCTAATGTAACTAAAGGGATATTGAAAAGGATCATCGCATATCCAAATCTTATCATACTTGTATGTGCACAATTCATCACACACTAATCCTTCATATGCTTTGTACTCAAAGACCATCCATTTTTGGGTCTTTGGTTATTTAGTCTATTTTGGCTTCACAATTAACTCCATAAGTGATATACTCCTCTTTAAAAACAACTATAGCTTGAACAAATTATGTTCCCCCAAATGGGTGACATTCTTTTTTAGTTTCGGTTAGGACCATTCGGGTAGGCATCCCATAAGCCGCCATGGTGATGATTCACCAGTGAAACATAGTTGTTGACTTTCTAGGGAGCTTAAAAAACCTTCAACAATTCCGCAGAAAAGAAAACTCGAGCATGGAAGAGACCTGATTTAGAGGGGGTTTGACTTAGGCCCAATGCATGTGGTACTCTTTGGGGCTACGTGACCCATGTAGTGCTCGGTACTGGTAACCAATGACCAAGAAGCTAAAGACTCCAATGTTCACTTGGAATGAAGGTACTTAGTGACCAAAACTATGGAATCCTTTGTTATAGGTGACAATGCAAGCAACACTCGATCTTCATTACCATTACCTTGGTTGATTACTCAGCTGCTAGAAGGCATCGCCAGTTCTTTCAGGACGTTGCCCCATGACCCATCAAAGGTTATCTCCACAAGGCCCAGTTATTTTGATAGTGAACAAGATGATTAGGTCTTCAATGGACTATTTATCATACGCAACAAACAAAAGCCTTTTTTATTTTCTTTGTCACATAGTTTAATTAAAGGAAAATAAACCATTGATACTTTCTATTTTATTTATGTATGTGCTCCATTTTGCATTAATAAATATATCTCTACCAATCACTAAAATCAAATTAGCGCATAATCTAAATCAACACCATAGGGGACCCCATAACTTCCCGTCAATCTAGGCATTTCTTAAACCTCTCCCCATTACCGAGAGGCTTACCAGGCCTCTCACCATTTAGGCAAAGAAGACTTCATTCAAACACCATTATCGGATCCTCCTTTGCTGGTGCAAATTTTCTTGGAACTCCTCCTCAGCAACGGACACCCTTCACCACTCCTTAAGGATCCCCACACGCTACCCACTTTGGGAGTGCACACACTTCTTCTCAGAATAGTCCCAAAGCTACCCATCAAGGTAATCTTCCCATGTCGTCCCCATAGAGGACTCCACTGCACATAGCTATCCAAAATTGATTTGAGATGGTATCAAATGCACAAAACTCATTTTTAGCTTCGCTAAATCTTCCAGATTTAAGGAAGCTCACAAATGACCCGATCGAACATGGGCAAAATTGGCCAACCATTCCCACAAATCTCCCTTTAGATATTCAAAAATTTTAGGGGAAGTAGGGCGAATACTGAAGGAGCCATGTCATGACATTTCACTCGTGGTGTTGATCTAACAATATCATAGAAGATAGTATTAGATTAAGGCTATTTCAACACACCCTAATAGGGCCTGCTACGAAGTGGTATATAGAACAGCCGTATGCATCTCACGGAACCTTTAGCTCATTAGCTAAAGAATTCCTTACCTTCTTCCAACTCCCAATCTATCATAATTCAAGGTTGGAGCTTCTAACCAATTTCAAGAAAATGCAGGCTACAAACATCTCGTACCACATCCACGAGTGTCGGAAATGCCACAACATATACAAAACCGATTTTGAAGATAATTCCTCCTAGACATTTTCTTGAGAACCCTCACCTCCGAAATCTCAAAATACGTGGCTAAAAAATTGCCGCAAACCAAGGAAGAAGCCATTAGTAATGCTCAGCAACTAGAGCTGATATACAACCAGTTGGGGTACATTTACCACATACTCCTAAACATCCTGTGGCTACAATATTATTGAGATGTAGCCGGTGCGTCTAATACAACTAACGAATTAATGAGGGCCCTATATCAAAGACATCACATCAGTAGCAGCCAATACCTTGCATATCCAATGAATGGCCCATCTTGCGATGGTGCTCCACCATAACAAAATATTGGGTATTATAATGGTCAACCCGCACCTATGGAGAATATAGGCAATATGGCTAATTAGTTCTAGCACCCAAAAAGAGGCTCACATCATCCCCCACAAGGAAATCAATACTCCTCCTAATTTTGAATATCATAAAATGAAAACATGAAACAATTGAATAGATAGGTACACTCACTACTGTCACTATTATTGTCTGAAAGAGAAACCTTTTGGAATTTTTCATCAATTTCATAGATATTATCTGAATCAGTATTGTGTACAGAAAAACATTCAAAACCAGAATCTATATAAGAAACTAAATCCCAATCGGCTGGGTCATAAGAGGATTTAAAAACTTTGGGAATATTTTTCTGGATTCCTTTCTTTCCTTTGTTGGGAGATCTATTGGCCCAGTGACCAGTCTGACCACAAATAAAGCATTTAGACTATTTAGCTGGTTTAGACCTTTTCTTGAAAAAATCATGATCTTCTAGCTATAGGAGATCTTGACCTATATTTATTTTTCTTAGTAGTAGGAGGTCGAGACCTACAAGAACACTTACCACTTTGGTATTTTTGAGAACCCTTTTTGGAATGGTTCTTATAACACCCAAAATGATATGTTTTAGTAAAGAAGTCACAGATGGTGGTGCTAAAATGAAAACTTTTTTTAACATTCTTATGAGTTTTGTTGGCAACACATTCATTATTCAGAATGGTAAGAATGTGTTGCTGAAGTGCGGCTAGAGACAATGTATCTATGGCAATGTGTTGTGCATACAATGAATGTTGAACTAATTAGGTATTTTACCCAGTATGGAGGTTATGTAGTGCCGGAGATAGGACACATTATGGTGATAAGGGATTTTATAATAAATATTTTGTATTGTGTAATAATTTTCTGATAATAAATCTAAATTGCACAATATTTGACTCATAAAAATTTAGGCATAATGTTCACTGTCAAAGGAAATAACTCCGAGAAATTCATGGGAGAGAGCCATCAAGATAGCTTCCAAAGGATCATCATTTTCAAAAATTTCTGTTCGCTCTTCATTCTTAAGCATTTCCCACCATAGTCTAGCATTCCTTGTTAGGTTCCATGTGATTAATATGCCTACCTCTTTCCATGAACCTTTAGGGTCTACTTTCTTCTAATAAGCCCATGCATTAATCTGTTACATAAGAATTAATGTATGATCCCTGTTTAGAGAGTCAAAATTGGTAAAGAAAGTATTGTTCTAATTTCCAAATTTTGTTTGGACATTCATTTCATCTCTAACTTCTGCATAGGAAAGATGTTGAGTCCAAGAATGGAATGGAATCTTTTTTATGATGAGAGCCAACACCACTTTCTCACGTCTTTGTAGCTTAGTTAGAAAAGCTGAAAGAAATTGTTCTTTTATGCTTAGTTGTAGAGGATCTTCCTTCATCCCTTCACTGGCTTACCATCTTTATTTCTCTCGTGTAAAATTCTGAAATCATCTTTTTCAAAAGGTTTATTTTTTCTCGTGCTAACTCGATACCTTTTGCTAAGGCTTCAAACTAGCTTTCATATTTTTCAAAAACTTTGAGAGATATACTGGATGAGGACTGGGATGCTTTTCTCAAGGTGAATTTAGGGCATACTCATAACAGTTTCAAAACTTGTGATTGCTCTGCTCATTACCCCTAATTGATCATTAATTTCTCTTATCTGATTTTCATGAGTATTCTTATGGGCATAGATTGTATCTATGCTCTAGTGGATATTTTTGACATGCTCTTTTACTTCTACAATGTCTCTTACCAGATAATCTATGTTTTGGGACACACATATGGACATGTAGTTAGCATAAGTATGCATTTTTAAGTATTATACTGGTTCAGGCTCTCTGGATGATCGATAAGGCAGAAATTGCAGATCACTCTGGATAGCACCATCTCTAAATTTAGGAGTACTATTACCGAGTTCTAGTCTCCTTTCCAACAATTCTACTTTTGTGTCTATCTTTTCTCTAAGTAGACAAAACATTTTCTGGTCTTAGACATGGAACATAATGTATTCAGGAAAGTCTGAATGTTGTCCTTGATATGATGTAGAAGTGATGGTTTGGTATTTATTTTTTTAATTTTATTTTTCTTTTTCATGGAAATATACATTGTCTGGTAACTAACGATGATTATGGCTACTTGAAGATACTTGCAGTGTGGGTGGTATTTGTACAGAGTGAAGGAATCTAACTGGCTAACTTCTTGGTAATTGTTTTTGCAAAGTAGTCGATTGGAAACGTAAACTGGTACTACCAACAGGGTTTGGAACTAACCTTAATTGGTTTGGAGATGAAGAGCTTGCTAGCTGTGGATGCTTCTAAGACGTCGATGTATACTCACTATTCCATGCATATGGCACACTTAGCTCACAAAATCGTACTTAAAATGGAGTAGTATTACCGGGACCAACAATAACATCTCCTTTTAATGCTCGTTGTGATAGATTGGGATGTAGTGGAGGCATAGTAGAGGAGACAAATCCATTACAAACATTAGATTGGAGCCATGCTATTTGTGTATGAGGAGCGGTATCATATCCATGGAACTATATGTAATCTTCGAGACATTCATTAATGTATGGATCTATAAGTGACACTTGGTATCTTGGGATGACTAAAGATCAAACAAGACCATTATTTGGTGACTTTGGAATCCTCCTATCAATGCATCCTCAAACTTATTGTGTCCGGTATCAAGAACACAAGTTAGACATGAGTTATCTAACCTTGGTCATACAAGAGGATTAATCCCAAATTGTAAGAGTCCCATATGTATGTATTTGTAATCATGACTCATACCCCATTCTACATCTTCCTTTCTAATGAGAGGAATTTGATATACACTCTGACCAATAGAAACAAGAATATTTACAAAGGAAAATATAAACATTGGAGCATTGTGGAACTAAAAAACTGGGAGTTTATATATCTTTTCCATCTCAATGTTTATTAGTTCACAATTAGGTTGTGGATTAAATTCCTACTCTACGACTCTAGTATCAAACAAAACATCTGTATTTCTTTTGTTCAAAAACTTTGTAAGCGATGCCCTTTTTTCACATGTGCTGCTTTACGAGATTCATTAGAGAAATTAAAACTTTTCCTAGAATCCATAATAATGAAGATAAAAGTATTAAAAGCACCTAAAAATTACATATTTGCAATCATGGGTCACGCCCTATGCCCAACAACACCTTTCCTCGACAATGACTTATCATAGTAGACGCCTTCAACTTTCACTTACAATAGATACATTTCTCCTTTCTACCTTGAATAGAATGGATAGAATGGCTCTGATACTAATTTTATAATGTGCGATAACACAAAATAGCTCAAAGGGATAAAGAACTTAAAGATCACAGAACACAAAATGCATAGGTTTTGAACTTAAAACTCAAAAAGAACTTCTTTCATATTATGGAAATACTAAGAATTTTACAAGTGCCTTGAGCTGAAGCTAATGCTTCCTTATATAGGATGAGCCCTCGGAGTGTTGCTCAAGCTTTTGATTCTTTCCCATTCCCAAAGTGAAATATCATATCCCACAAAATCTTCATGATATGATACAAAGTGGAGATTCCAACTGGGGGAACCCACGAAAGCCATAACGTATGTAGTAAAAGGTTATATATAGTAGATATTCCTTTACATAAGAGATCATATATGTACTAAAAGTTGATACACAGTGGATATTCTAATTTCTTGAAACCAATGAAAGCAAAACTAAGTGCAATGATTATTGACACAGAGGAGATTCTTTTAAGAAGAAACCTCGAAAACCTAAAACAAAATCTCTTTGAAGAGTTGGTCACCAACCTTTGGGCTATGGTCAGAGTCATAGTCAAAACCATAATCGAACTCATATTATTCAATATATCTATCAAGACTTAACCTAGGAACCCACGGAATCCATAATGTATGTAGTAAAAGGTTATATACAGTAGATATTCCTTTACAAAAGAGATCATATATGTACTAAAGTTGATACATAGTGCATATTCCAATTTCTTGAAACCCACGAAAGAAAAACTTAGTGCAATGATTACTAACACAGAGGAGATTCTTTTACGTAGAACCCTCAAAAGACTAAAATAAAATATCTTTGATGATTTGGTCACCATCCTTTGGGGCTATGGTCAAAGTCATAGTTAGAATCATAATTAGACTCATATCTTCAATATACCTGTCAAGAATTAACCGAGGAAGTTGTTGTAACCATGATGGTTCCCTTCCGAAGCTGGCTGAAAAAACTGAGAAACACATGAATGGATCTAAATTATCTAGGGGAAATCCCCCTTGGAGTGTTTCTCAAGCTTTCGATTCTTTCCCATCCCCAAAGTGAAATATCATATCCCACAAAATCTTCATGATATGATACACAGTGGAGATTCCTACTAGGGGAACCCACGAAAGCCATAATATATGTACTAAAACATTCTATATAGTAGATATTCCTTTACGAAAGAGATCATATCTATACTAAAATTTGATACACAGTTGATATTCTAATTTCTTAAAACCCACAAAACCAAAACTAAGTGCAAATATTATTGACACAGAGGAGATTATTTTAAGGAGAAACCTCGAAAGCCTAAAATAAAGAAAACTAAGTACAATGATTATTGACACAGAGGAGATTCTTTTAAGGAGAACCCTTGAAAGCCTAAAACATAATCTCTTTGAAGCTTTTGTCACCAGGCTTTGGGGCTATGGTTAGAGTCATAGTTAGAATCATAATTAGACTCATATTCTTCAATATACATGTCAAGTCTTAATCCAGGAAGTTGTTGGCTCCCTTGCGAAGCTAGCTAAAAAGGACGAGAAGCACATAAATGGATCTAGCTTATTTAGGGGAACTCTGACTTCACCAAAATAGTCAATTTCAATAGTAAAATTATATCCTATAGGAGAAGCACTATCTTGGTTAACCTTGATGTTAGTGCCTTTAAATAATAGATCAAATTAAAATATATCATATGTTTATGCTCCATCCTGCATGTCATTATAAAAAATAGAAAGGCCAAACTACTGAAAGAGTCTGCCTTGATCTTCTTTTCTGGGAACAAATGAAACAAGTAGGAGATTCATACAACTACTCCAATGACTGAATGGAGACATGATGTCTTCACAATACATAATTATTGAAATTATTTCATAGACAAGGGCATACTAAAGAATGGCATACTAATCTATCCATCTCAGGTTAGGATCATTAATATAAACAAACATGCGATATGGATATCTTACTACACCAAAATAAGAACGATTTTTGTTGATGGGTGCAAATGGAATATCATAGATGTGCCTTGTATTTGAGAGCCAAAACCATTTCTCAAGAAAGATCTTCTGGATTTCCATGGGTAAAGACAAAACCATTTATAAAAGACAATGTACACAAAAAGAATAATGGCAGGAAAGGCATAATGTAACTTGGGATTTGTTCTAGAAGGATGATGAACATTCACCAAAATAAAAAAAAAAATTAATTGTATATTATGTCTGAATAATTTCTCCTTCTCTATTCATTAAATCTGCAAGATAATTCTCTTTACTGGCTTTGTATATGATATCAAAGTCATATCCAGCTAACCATAAAGCCCATCTTAAAATTCTGAAATTACCTTGTTCAAGCAATCTTTCGTTTTTCATCATTCCTTTCATGTGCTTGAGATTTGTCTTAACAATGAAGTGGACACTTTTAAGTAACAATTTGAATCATTTTATACCTTTATTTTCTGCTATAATTTCTTTATGGGAAGAAGGATATTTTTTTTCAGCATCTGAGAATGTGCATGAGGCATATCCACACACTTCTTTCTTTTCTCCATGTTTCTGCAATATGATTGTTTCCCAATAGTAATATGAGGCATTTGTTTCAAGAATGAATGGTAGGTCACTGTGGGGAAGAGCCAAAGGTGGTACCTGTTTGATTTTATGCTTTACTTTTCTTACAGCTTTGGTCATCTCAGCATTCTAACTGCTTCCCTTTTTTAGCCTTTGTTGCAGAAGCTTTGTATCTGTGGCCTTCTCTTAAAATTTCCCGATGTAATTCAAACATCCTAAAAATCTTTGTACAGTCTTAACATTTGGAAAATAATCTAGAAATTTTGATAAAGAATTCAATACATGTGGTTGTAATTCTATTCTACCTTGGGATATGATTAAAACCAAGTACTCAACCCGGGTTTGTGCAGTAATGAACTTATCTAGAGAGGCAGAAAGAACTATACCATGCTTGAAAACAACTTGATAAAATATCTCTAAGTGTTTTTTTATTCACTAATATCCTTGCTGAAAATTAACAAATCATCTATGTATGCAATGATAAAATAATAGCCTCGAAAAAGATCTTTCATTCTCTTTTGGAATTATGATGGGGCATTCTTCAAACCAAATAGCATAACTATCCATTGGAACTGTCCTCCAGGGACAACAAATGTTGGTTTATATCTGTCCTCAAGATTAATGCCAATTTGCCAAAACCCACTTTTAATATCAAACTTATTGAATACATTTTCTTTGGCGATCTTTGATCACAACATTTATTTATTAGGTAAAGGATATTTAGTGGGCTCAAGAGTTTCAGTCAGAGATTTGTAGTTGATAACTAACCTCTTTTTTCCACATTTTTGCTCTAAGTGTTTGTTGACATAAGAAGTTCGACATGCCCAAGAACCCTAGCATGGTTCTATCAATTTTCTCTTTATCAAGTCAATAATTTTTGCTTTACAAAGTTCTTTTTCAGGAGGGCTTATGTGATTTGTTGATGCCTTTTGTGCTTTGAAATATCCTTCTCTCTGAAATGGAAGTGAGACAAAATATTTTTTCCTGAAACAAAATGCATCACAGTGTTCTGTTGTACAATCATTTTTCAACTTATTTACAATATTAGATAGAATAGTAGGGCCATGGACTTCTGCATTCTTAACAATTTTCCGTATCTTGGAAAGATTTGTTACTGCTTCATTGAAATTTCTTACCTCATCAAGTTTTACTCAGAGTGTGTATTTATTATTAGTAGGGACTTGCACCTTTTCGCCTTGAATGTTGAAAATTATCATGTTCATTTCAATGGTAATTGGCATGAATTTTTCATAAAATCCTGTCCAAGCAACATATCAGCACCAATATCATAATTATATAAAGTGACATATGCTTCTTGTGATCTTAAGAGTCTTGGAAGTTTGGAGCAATATATGGAGCTTTTATCAATTGTTTGTTAACTTCTCTAAACTAGACTTGAGTGGGTTTCCAAAAGTAAGCAGGAACGGCCTTGAATTTGCAACAGCTGATCATAGCTCCAGTATCAATCTGAGCATCAAGAATGTATTCTTTGTAGCCTGGAACTTTTATTTTTATAGGGATGACCATCCTATCATCAATACTATTGATGTCATGAATGTCTTCATTATTGTGTTGATTAGTTAATAGTAATGGAGTTTGAGAGGAAAGGAAAATAGAAGAAACAAAGTGTGAGTTCAAACTATCAATTCCTTGCATGTTGGCTTGAATCCTTTGTGCAAGCTACTTCATCTGGTTTCTGTCTCTTTGGAGATCTTATTCTACCCTTTTAATCTTATCCAATAATTTTTCTGTAATATTACTAGTGGATTCTTATGATGCTTCTGGTGTTATATGCCAATATGAAATCTCTAAGTCCTCTCCATCAGTTATCTTGTGAGGAATAGAAACCTCGAAATGGTCAATCTTTTCTTGCAGGCATCTTCGAGGAATAATAAAGCTAGGGTGAAGAGAGGTATTTTGTCTTTGGATTTCTTCAATTTGGTGTTGGATATCATAAAATGAAAACATGAAACAATTGGAAAGATATATACACTCACCATTGTCACTATTATTGTATCAAAGAGAAACCTTTTTGGAATTTTTCATCAATGTCATTCAAAATCAGAATTTGTCTGAGAAACTAAATCCCAATCATCTGGGTCATAAGAGGATTTAAAAATTTTGGCAATATTTCTCTGGATTCCTTTCATTCCTTTGTTGGGATATTTGATGGCCCAATTACTAGTGTGACCACAAATAAAGAATTTAGACTGCTTTAGTTGGTTTATACCTTTTCTTGAAAACAAATCTTGATCTTTTGGCTAGAGGAGGTCTTGACCTATATTGCTTTTTCTTAGTAGTAGGAGGTCGAGACCTACACGAACACTTACAACTTTGGTCTTTTTGAGACCCCTTTCTGGAGTGGTTCTTATAACACCCAAAATTATATGTTTCAGTAAAGGAGTCACATATGGTGAGGTTGAAATGCAACTTCTTTTTGACATTCTTAAAAGTTTTTTTGGTGGCACATTGATTCTTTAGAATGGTAAGAATGTGTTGGTGAAGTGTGGCTAGAGATAATGTATCTATGGAAATGTGTTGTGTAGACAGTGACTGTTGAACTAATTCAGGTATTTGACCTGGCATGGAGGCTATGTAGTGCTGGAGATAAGCCACATTATGGTGATCAAGGATTTTATAATAAAGATTTTTCATTTTGCAATAATATTCTGATCATAAATCTAAATTGCAAAATCTTTGACTCATAAACATTTGGCCATAATGTTCACTATCAGAGGAAATAACTCCAAGAAATTCATGGGAGAGAGCCATCAAGATAGCTTCCAAAGGATCATCATTTTCAAGAATTTATGTTTTCTCTTCGTTCTTAAGCATTTCCCACCATAGTCTGGCATTCCCTATTAGGTTCCATGTGATTAATATGAATACCTCTTTCCATGAATCTTTAGTGTCTTCTTTCTTCTGAAAATCCCATGCATTAATCTATTGCAAGTGAATTAATGTTTGATCCCTGTTTAGACAGTAAAAATTGATAAAGAAAGTATTGTTCTGATTTCCAAGTTTTGTTCGGACATTGATATCATCTCTAACTTCTATAGAGGCAAGGTGTTGAGTCCAATAATGGAATGGTCTCTTTTTCTGATGAGAGCTAACACCACCTTCTGACACATTTGTAGATTTGTTAGAAAAGATGAAAGAAATTGTTCTTTTGTGCTTTGTTGTAGAGGATCCTCCTTCATCCTCTCACTGGCTTGCCATCTTTATTTCTCTCGTGTAAAATTATGAAATCTTATTTTTAAAAAGGTTTAATTTTTTCTCGTGCTAACTCGATACACTTTGCTAAGGCTTCAAACCGGCTTTCGTCTTTTTCAAAAACTTCGAGAGAGAGACTAGATGAGGACTAGGAAGATTTTATCAAGGTGAATTAAAAGCCTTCTTCTTCTATATCAGAATATCTAGGGGAATATCTTGATCTACTCATAGAAGTTTAAAAACTTGTGAATGCTCTACTTATTACCCCTAATTGATCATTAATTTTTCTTAACTGATTTTCATGAGTATTATAGTGACCATATATTGTATCTATGTTTTGGTGGATATTTCGAACATGCTCTTTTACTTCTGCAATGTCTCTTGCTAGATCATCTATGTTTTCTGCCACACATACAGACATGTAGTTAGCATAATTTGCATTTTTAAGTATTTTACTGGTTCAGTCTCTTTGGCTGATCAATAATGTAGAAATTGCATATCACTCTGCATAGCACCATCTCTGAATTTAGGAGTACTATTACTAGGTTCTAGTCTCCTTTCTGACAATTCTTCTTTTGCGCCTGTCTTTTCTCTAGGTAGACTAAACATTTTCTGGTCTCAGACAGGGAACATACTGCATTTAGGATAGTCTGAGTGTTGTCCTTGAAGTGATGTAGAAGTGATGGTTTGGTATTTCTTTTTTCAATTTTCTTTTTCTTTTCATGGAAATATACACAATTTGGTAAGTGATGATGATTATGGCTACTTAGAGATACTAACATTCTGGGTGGTATTTCTACATAACGAGGGACTCTGTCTGACTGACTTCTTGGTAATTGTTTTTTTGAAGTAGTCAGTTGGAAACGTAAACTAGTACTATGATCAAGGTTTGTAACTAACTTTAATTGGTTTGGAGATGAAGAGCTTGTTAGCTATGGATACTTCTGAGACATCAAAGTATACTTACTATTCCATTCAGATGGAAGGCTTAGTTCATAAAATCCTACTTGCAATGGAGTAGTATTACCGAGACCAACAATGACACCTTTTAATGCTCGTTGTGATGGATTGGGATGTATTGGAGGCATAGTAGAGGAGACAATTATAATACAAACATTATATTGGAGCTGTGCTATTTGTGTATGAGGGGCATATCATATCCATGGAATTGTATGTAAGCTTGGATAAGTTCATTAATGTATGGATCTATAAGCGACACTTGGTATCTTGGGGTGACTGAATACCAAAAAGGACCATTATTTAGGGGAATTTGGAATCCTTCTATCAATGTGTCTTCAAACTTATTGTGTCTGGTATTAAGAATCAATTATCTAACCTTAGGCGTAAAAGAGGATTAATCCCAAATTCTATGAGTCTGATATGTATGTATTTGTAATCATGACTGAGACCCCATCCTACATATTCCTTTCTAATGAGAGGAATTTTATATACACTCTGACCAACAGAAACAAGAACATTTACAGAGGAAAATATAAACAGTGTAGTAGCGCGGAACTGAAAATCTGGGAGTTTATACATATTTTCCATCTCAATGTTTGGTAGTTCCCAATTAAGTTGTGGATTAAATTCCTGCTCTATGACTCTAATATCAAATAAAACATCTGTATTTCTTTTGTTCAAAAGCTTTTTAAACTTTTTAAGCTATCCATACTAATGAATATAAAAGGATTAAAATCACCTAAGAAATTGTGGATTTCCAATCACGATTCATGCCCTACGTCCAACAACAACTTTCCTCAGCAATAATGGGACTTATCACGGCAGACACCTTCAACTTTTGTTTACAACACATACGTTTCTCCTTTCTACCTAAAACAGAATGGAATAATTTGCATTATATTATAAAATTCTAAGTATTTCCATAATATGAAAGAAGTTCTCTTTGAGTTTTAAGTTGAAAATGTCTGCATTCTGTTTTCTGTGATCTTTGAGTTCTTTACCCCTTTAAGTTCTTTTGTGTTATCACGCATTATAAAATTGGTATCAAAATCTTGAGCAACACCCCGAAGGCTCATCGTATATATGGAAGTATTAGCCTCATCTCAAGACGCTTGTAAAATTTTGAGTATTTCCATAATATGAAAGAAGTTCTCTTTGAGTTTTAAGTTCAAAACATCTGCATTTTGTGTTCTATGATCTTTGAGTTCTTTATCCCTTTGAGTTATTTTGTGTTATTGATCATTGTAAAATTTGTATCAGAGCATTATAATATGAAAGAAGTTCCTCCTATCAATGTGTCTTCAAACTTGTGTCTGGTATCAAGAACACAAGTTAGACATGAGTTATCTAACCCTGGTTGTATAAGAGGATTAATCCTAAATTGTATTAGTGCGATATGTATGTATTTGTAATCATGACTCAGACCCCATTCTACATCTTCCTTTCTAATGAGAGGAATTTGATATACACTCTAACCAACAGAAACATGATCATTTACAGAGGAAAATCTAAACAGTGTAGAAGCACAAAACTAAAAAAGTGGGAGTTTATATATCTTTTCCATCTCAATTCTTAGTAGTTCCCAATTACGTTGTGGCTTAAATTCCTACTCTACGACTCTAGTATTAAAGAAAAAATTTATATTTCTTTTGTTCAAAAACTTTGTAAGCCATTCCCATTTTTTCTCATGCGATTCTTCATAACACAAAAGAACTCAAAGGGCTAAAGAAACGAAAGATCATAGAACATGAAATGCATATGTTGTGAACTTAAAACTTAAAGAAACCTTCTATCATATTATGGAAATACTCGGAATTTTACAAGTGTCTTAAGTTGAGGCTAATGCTTCCTTATATAGGATGAGCCCTCAGAGTGTTGCTCAAGCTTTTGATACTTTCCCATCCCCACAGTGAAATATCATATCCCACAAAATCTTCATGATATGATACAAAGTGGAGATTATAACTGGTGGAACCCACGAAAGCCATAATTTATGTACTAAAAGGTTATATACAATAGATATTCCTTTACAGAAGAGATCATATCTGTACTAAAAGCTCATACATAGTGGATATTCTAATTTCTTGAAACCACGAAATCAAAACTAAGTACAATTATTATTGACTCATAAGAGATTCTTTTAAGGAGAACCCCAAAATCCTAAAATAAACCAAACTAAGTACAATGATTATTGACACAGAGGAAATTATTTTAAGGAGAACCCTCGAAAGCCTAAAATAAAATCTATTTGAAGATTTGGTCACCAACCTTTGGGGCTATGGTCAAATTCATAGTTAGAATCATAATCAGACTCATATTCTTCAATATACCTATCAAGACTTAACCCAGGAAGTAATTGTAACCATGATGGTTCCCTTCCAAAGCTGGCTGAAAAAGGTGAGAAACACATTAATGGATCTAGATTATCTGGGGGAATTCCAACTTCACCAAAATAGTCAATTTCAATAGTAAAATTATATCCTGTAGGAGAAGCACTGCCTTGCTTGACCTTCATGTTGGTGCCTTTATATAATAGATAAAATTAAAATAAATCATATCTTTCTGCTCCATGATGCATGCCATTATACAAAATAAAAAGGGAAAATTGTTGATAGAGCTTGTCTTGATCTTATTTTCTCAGAACAAATGAAACAAGTAGGAGATTCATCCAACTACCCCAATGACTAAATGGAGACATGATGTCTTCACAATACATAATGATTGAAATTCTATCATATGAACTAGCATACTGAAGAATGGAATAATAATCTATCCATATCAGATTAGGATCATAAATATAAACAAGTCTGTGATATAGATATCTTACTACACCAAAATAGGCATGGTTGTTGTTGATGGGTGCTAATGGAATATCATAGTTTTTCCTTGTATGTGAGAGCCAAAACCATTTCTCAAGAATGATCTTCTGGATTTCCATGGGTAAAGACAAAACCTTTTCTAAAATACAATTTACACAAAAAGAATAATGGTAGGAAGGGCATAATGTAACTTGGGATTTGTTCCAAGAGGATGATGAACATTCAACAAAATGAAAAAAATTAATTACATATTATGTCTTAATAATTTCTCCTTCTATGGTCATTAAATCTACAAGATAATTCTCTTTACTGACTTTATATATGATATCAAAGTCATATCCATCTAACCATAAAGCCCATCTTAAAATTCTAGAATTACCTTGTTCAAACAATCTTTTGTTTTGCAAGATTCCTTTCATGTGCCTGGGATTTGTCTTAACAATGAAGTGGACACTTTTAAGGAACAATTTCAATCTTTTTATACATTTCTTTACTGGTAGAATTTCTTTATGGAAAGAAGGATAATTTTTTTCAGCGTCTGAGAATGTGCCTGAGGCATATGCACACAGTTCTTCCTTTTTTACATGTTTCTGCAATAAGATTTCTTCCCAACAGTAATCAGAGGCATCTGTTTCAAGAATGAATGGTAGGTCACTATGCCAAATGTGGTAGTTGTTTGATTTTCTACTTTATATTTCTTACGGCTTTGGTCATTTGGTCATTACAACTGTTTCACTTTTTTAGCCTTTGTTGCAGAAGCATTGTATCTGCAGATTTCTTTGGAAAAATTGCCTGATGTAATTCAAACATCCTAAAAATATTTATACAATCTTAACATATGGAAAATCGTCTGGAAAAATTGATAAAGAATTCAATACACGTGGTTGTAATTCTATTCTGCCTTGGGATATGATTAAACCCAAGTACTCAATCTGTGTTTGTGCAATAATGAACTTTTCTGGAGAGGTGGAAAGAACTAGGCCATGCTTGAAAACAAATTGATAAAATGTGTTTTTTATGTTCACTAATATCCTTGCTGAAAATTAACAAATCATCTTATGGTATTCTGATGGGTTATTCTTCAAACCAAATGGCATCTGTCCATTGAAACTGTCCTCCAAGTACCACAAATGTTGTTTTATATTTGTCTTCAGGATTAATGCCAATTTGCCAAAACCCACTTTTAATATCAAACTTATTGAATACATTTTCTTTGGTCTTCTTTAATAACAACATTTATTTATTAGGTAAAGGATATATGATGGGCACAGAGCTTCATTTAGAGCTTTGTAGTTGATAACTAGCCTCTTTTTTTCCACGTTTTTGTTTGAGTGCTTGTTGACATAAAAAGTTGGACATGCCCAAGAACTCTTGCACGGTTTTATCAATTTTCT
>APFE030343318.1:5625-18976 GCA_000404065.3 Pinus taeda
ACCGGTTTACTATCCTACATATTAAACCTCTGCAATATTGTCTCGACATACTTCCTCTGGTTTAACTAGAGCTTCCTCTTTGTCCTATCTCTTTTAATTTCCATGCCCAAAATATAGTGTGCAGCACCAAGATATTTCATGTCGAATTTGTAGGACAAATGGGAGTTCAAATCCTGGATAAGTTTTTTTGTCATTTCCAACCAGCAACATATCATCCACATATAAGACCATATAAATAACACGGTCACCAATTAATTTAAATTACACACAGTGATCTGCTTTGCTTCTGGTGAAGTCAAGTCCCCATATAAATGTATCAAATTTCTAATACCACATTCTTGGTGATTGTTTTAACCTATACAGAGACTTCTTTAACTTGCATACCAGTTCTTTCTTACCCTTCACCGCAAAACCTTCAGGTTGCTTCATGTAGATCTCGTCTTCCAGATCCCCGTGAAGAAATGTTGTCTTCACATCCATATGTTCTACCTCAAAATCAAAACTAGCAACAAAGATAGAAGTAATCTAATAGAAGCTACCTTGGAAACAGGAGAAAACATATCACCAAAATAAATTCCCGACACCTGGGAATAACCTTTTTCTACCAACCAAGCTTTGTATTTCTCCACCTTTCCTTCTGCATTTGTCTTCTTCTTGAACACCCATTTGCTGCCAATGGGTTTCCTTCCAGCTAACAACTCCACTAGATCCCAAGCCTCAATTTTGTGCAAAGATGCCATTTCATCAACCATGGCCTCTTTCCAGAGTTTTCCATCCTCTGAATCTATTGCTTCCTTCACAGTTTTGGGATCATCATCAGTAACATATAAAGAAAAATTTGAACAGAAAGCAGATGGACTATACCTTTCTGGCTGCCTTCTTTCTCGAACTGATCTTCTCACACCCAGAGTTTGTGGCTCTTCATCTTCTGATTCATCTTCTGCTATAGAGTATGATTCTTCCTCCTGAAGCTCAAACTCTATCTTCTCAGGTTCCTTTGGTTGGACATAATGTTTAATAACATCTTTCACCTCTTTGAAAAACACATGTCAATTGTAAACAACCTTCCTTGTTACTGGGTTCCAAAGCTTATAACCCTTTAAACCATCCTTATACCCAATAAAGATGCACTTTTCAGATTTACTATCCAACTTGGTTCGTTTCTCCTTTGGAACATGTACATATGCATCCATCCAAATACCTTTAGATGTGAAAGAGAGGGTTTCTTACTAGTCCATACCTCTTGTGGAGTCTTATCCTCCAACGCTGATGAAGGTGATCTATTGACCAGGTAACATGTTGTCTCCATCGCCTCTGCCCAAAATTCTTGTCCTAACCCGGCACTAGTGAGCATGCTTCTTGCCCTTTCCATCAACGTCTTGTTCATTCTTTCTACAACTCCATTTTGTTAAGGTGTATATGGAGTAGTCTTCTGCCATGCTATACCACAATTTTTACAAAATTCTTCAAATTCCTTACTGTAAAACTCTCCACAGTTATCTATCCTCAACACCTTTATCTTCTTCTTTGTCTATTTCTCCACCAGAGCCTTGAATTCTTTAAATTTGTCAAAGACTTCATATTTCTTCTTAAGGAAATATATCCATGTATTCCTTGAAAAGTCATCTATAAATGATACATAGAACACAAACTTACCCAGTGATGGAATCTTCACAGGTCCAAACACCTCACTATGTACAAGCTCTAATATATGTTTCACCCTCTTACCACCAGAGGGGAAACTCACTCGATTTTGCTTCCCATATACTCAATTTTCACAAAAATTAAAATCCAGAGAGCTATCACTCATACCTTCTACCATGCCTTTACCATGAATTATTTGAAGGCCCTTCTCTCCAATATGTCCAAGCCTTTGATGCCACAACATGGTCTTCTCTCCAGAGACCACTATATTTTCTGTTCCACTTTCAGAACTGTTGCACCCATCAACAATCGTGCTACCTTACAGCTTGTACAGAGTTCCCATCCGAACTCCCCGCATCAATACTAATGCTCCTCAAACCATCTTGCAGGTATCCTTCTTGAACACTATTTTTACACCTGCATCATCCAACTTGCTTATAGAAATCAGATTTCTAGCCAATGCAGGAATATGCAGAACACCCGAAAGTGTTCTAACCCTTCCACCTTCAACCTTCAACTTTAATTTTCTACGAACAATGATTCTAGCCTTCCTATCATCTCCTAAGAAGACATCACCACCATCGTATTTCTCATACTCACAGAACCACTCTCTATGGGGAGTGAAGTGGAAGGATGCACTTGAGTCAGTCAACCATGCCTCATGATCTACATGTGTACTTGAAGAGGCCAAGTACACATCCCCACCTTCATCTAAGGTGGTTTTCACCTCTGCAGAAGGAGCATCATCAGATCCCTTTCCTTTATTAGGAGCTTTAGATTTACAGTCCCTTTTGTAGTGCCCTTCCTTTCCACATTTCCAGCACACCACCTTTACAGGTTTTCATAGAGATTTAAATCTCCCTCTAGATTTAGATCCCCCACTCGATGACTTATTTTTGTTTCTATTTTGGGACTATCCTTGTACAGACAAGGCATCACCATTCCGGCTCTCCATATTTTCCATCTCATCTCCTCCGTCAGCAAGGATGAGACTGTTTCATCAAATTGCAAGGTAGTTGCATTGCTACCTATTGTAATAACCAGACTATCCCACGAATCTGGTAGAGAACACAAAAAACTAATGCACTTATCTTCATCTGAAATTTTAATATCAATAGATGCTAAATGAATTACCATAGTATTAAATGCATTCAGATGCTCTGTCACCGAGTCTCCATCTTTCATCCTCAGGTTATACAGTTTTTTCGACAGGAACAATTTATTCACCAGAGACTTAGATTGGTACAAAGTCCCTAACTTCTCCTACAAATCCTTCGTCGTAGCTTCCCTTGATACATTCAAGAATACTGAATCTGAGACACACAATCATATTGTGCTTTTTGGCTTCTGATCCAACTTATTCCATTCTTAATTAGACACTCTCGTTGGTTTAGTACCCAGATCTACCGCGATCCACTGATCTTTATCCACCAACAAATCATCCATCTTGAGTTTCCACAACTCAAAACTCTAACCATTAAATTTCTCGATTTCTATCTTTCCATTGCTTGCCATCTTCTTTCACCACCAAAATCGATCTCGTAGATATCCCACTGAACAGAGTCTACCACAAGGCCAAGCGAAACCCCTCAACAACAAAGATGTCCCCTTGAAACCAAAACAACTCTGATACTAAATGTAGGTTTTAACCCTATATAGAAATTACCTACATATGAATTCTAAAACACAAAAAATAAACAATGCGAGAGAATAACACATAAAACACATATACACAGAGATTTTCCCCTGGATCCCAAAACTGGGACTACCAGCTTGATTTTTCATTATTTTCCTTTCAATGTTATAATACATATTTATATATGCTGAAGCATCCAATACCATGGACCGAAAGCCATTGCATCTAATACCATGGATTAGAAACCATTGCGTCCAAAAAACATGTGCGAAAATCATGCACAAAACCATAGGTGGGTCTACCCAACCTAAACCAAAATTTTCAGGGGCGCTGCCTCGTACACCATAAAGTGGGGTTACTTGCACCCCTCAAACCCCCTGTGACTCCCCCTGCTACGTAATCGACACAACAAAAGGGGGGATCCACTCCCCTTCTAACCCCTCGGTTAACTACGTGGGCTAGTCGTGGAAAGAATATAACACAACCCAACATTCTCCCACTTGTTGTTTTCTTTCCAGAGGGGGACATAAGAGAGCTTAGTCATTTATCCAACCCTGCAATGCCCATTGTTTCTCTACACCAAGAGAACTTCTTAGAGCTCACAGATTTTGTCAATGCATCTGCAATATTCTTCCCACTAAGTGAAGGGTACCCAATATAAGGAGAATTGGGTTTTTGAAGGTATCCACTAACATAAGGACTAGCCTATTGTTTGCTTACATGTGTAGGTGGAGGAAAATAATCATACTATATAGTGCTCATTAGAGAAGTTCTAGAAATAAATGTCATGGGAGAGGTCCAAGCACTAGATGCCGCACTACAAAAGGTACTAGACAATGATTGATAACTAGGTGGGACGAACAAGCCACCATAAAAATGTGTCTCCGGTGATGTCAAAAAGATGGATGAGGAAGAAATAGTGTTTGTATCAACCAAAGTAGCAGGCTGGGAAACCATAGTGGATTTATTCATGGTTAACAATAGCAAAGATGGTTGCCACAAAAAAGTCAAGGGTGAATTGAAAGGAATGAAATCTAACAAAGGAGGATGAGATGGAGTTTGAGGAGGAAGATGATAAGTCTGATAAAGATGAATCCCTCTCAAATGAATAGGAGAAGAGGGACATGGATCTTCCTTCGGGATCTCTTCAATACTCACAAGACTAGGTGGAAGGGGTTCTTCGTTGGGTCTAAGCTATGTAGTCTGTGGTTGTGTCTGAGACAAAGGAAGAGAGGGGGAAGGTCCTGAAGTAAGAGGTAACGATGGATGAGGTACCTCAAGTAATAAGGTATAATATTTAGTAAAGTTTGAATCAATAACCTCAGGCTATAAGGATCCAAGTACTTTTGTTTCGATTATACCAGATTCATAGGGAAGAGAAGATGTAATCTCAGGCTCAGAGCTCAAAGGGAAAGATGATTCTAGCGGATCAATTTTAGGAGGAGGACCAAAATTAGTTCCTAAAGTGCTTCATTTGGTAGTTTGCATCTTCTTATGCTTCTGATGATGATCAAGAGTTACCTTTGGTTGAAGAGGAGGCTTATTTTTCATTGTAGGCGAATGGTGGGGGAAAGGTGTTTTTTCTTCCATGTTGGATTAATAAATTTTAACAATTAACACAAAAATAAATAAAAAATGGGTAAACTAGGAATACAGGTTTACAAGCAACCGTGCACTGCAATATACACCTTGGAGAACCAAGGACTTAATGTATGTTCAAGAAATATCCCTTAATGTTATGTTCGATGTATCATGATATACAAGGCGGCCAACTTGGTTACCTATTGTGTACTTCCAAAATATACTCGATGATATGTGGAAGTGTAGTCTGTAGTAGTGCTATCTAATGTGTGACCATTCAATGAGAGCATTCCCATATACTTTTCATGCATGGAGCACCATCCAATATACCCAAAGGTATGCAAAGAATGATCTGATAAACTTACATAATTGGAACAAGATATCACCCCTGGCATACAACATTGGAAAACAATGACAACTCATATGTTTAACGAAGTCAAAACACATATATAGCATAAAACTCTAAGTTTTTGCGTTATTGTTACAAATTCTCCTTAGGTTGATTTAGTAAATGTTAATGTTTATCTTCAATTAAGTTTCAGTTTTGGGGCTCACCACGAGTTTCACCTGAACTCCCAAAGATGTAGGCTAGCATGAATAAATGAAATGTACTTTCAATGAAAATCTATCTAAAGGAGGGAAGAGACAAAGAGTATGAAACACACAAAATGAATCAAACAATATGCTAAGTGCCATTCCTATTTAATGCAATTGTTCCAATATTGATGCACACACAAAACCCTATCTGCCAATGCAAAGACATTTTTCTTTTTAGTTCCACTTAATTTTCAGATATTATGAAAACTAAGATGCATGTCTAATCACTCATAGAAGAAAACTTTGCAGAATGATGACTAAACACCGATTCATTCAAGCACTCAATGATGAAACAAACCAGTTTTCTAATGACCTAATGATAAGAACAAAGGAAAATCTAAACAAATCCTTATCAAAGGCACTCAAAACCAAAATAAAACTAAATGGAGGATTTTGAGAGACCACAAGATAGTCAAGGACTCAAGGAGTAGTTGGAACAAAGCTGGACAAAGAGAAAATTAGACAAAAGCAAATTTGTTCATGAACAGGGATCAATGCACGTGTGACCTAAGATTCCAATTTCCACATTATTATTTTTCATAAAATTTTATATTGTTTTAGACCATATGAGTCTATCATACACTTGTTTCAAACCTCATGGACTTCCTAGGTAAGTGTATGCATACTTCTTTAATCTAAATCCACTTAATCCTATATATTTGTATTTGGAAAACCACTTAACCCTCTATCATACTTCCTCATCTCTTGTCATTTCTTGAGGGTGGAAAGTGTCTTCAGTTTATTGTGGAGGAGGGGTGAGGGGTTTAACAGAAGGGAGGGAACCATGACCTTTACATCCCATAACCTTCCATAACCATTCTCATTCAACTTGACTCCAATATACACAAATGAGAAGCATTACAATTTTCCCTCTTATTACTCCATAAGACACAATAATATAAGGATTTGTTGCTAGCACAGAAAAACCGATAGAAAGAATAATAGAAGGCCTTGTTGTTGCCACATAAGAAACAATAGTAAGAGAAAAACAAGGCATTGTCATTTCTTCACAAGAACCACTGACATAAAAATAAGAAATTAACAAGGACAAGCTAGAACCACAATTGAAAAAGTATAACATGCTCTTCTAATAGCCAACATTTGTTAATACCATATATCTCTTGCTTGATCCATAAGTATTATTAGGTCCATGTAACTGAACTAGAATTCATACTACACCAAAAATGGTTTCGAGAAACATATCTTCCATTATATCATATCCCATTTGTAGGCTTTCTTTCAAAGCACACCTAATGTCAATATCAACCTTTCAAAAAAGGATTTAGTGTTGCATGACAACGTGCAACATCCTTAGTTCTAGGGAGGGGGGTGGGATAGATTTTTATGCACTCCATATTTAATGCAAGACAGTTGTAGCTTAGGAGAACATTTTTTTTGAGACATTATTTTCAATTTGGAGGATTATAAACTACTATGCAATCCATACTTAACACCATAATGTTTTCTTGTCCTTTCCATTTGATAGATTTTTATTTTTTTTGGGGGGGGCAGAGAGAACACTGTCACCTAGAGAAGAATAGGTTTCTCCACAAGAACCTACAACAAAAGAGTCTACTTTAGAAGCCATTCGTACATAAATATATATTATTTAAACAAGGCATAGTTTATGGCATAATTAAATATTTGATTTTGGGTACATGTACAACAATAATTTTCATTTTTATAATGGTAAGGAAGTTTGATACTAGTGTGTTTTCAAAATTAATGACATAAGAAAGCCCTATTACCACAAAAAAGAAAAGAAAATAAATAAGAAGTCATGTTGTTGGTCCACAAGAATCAATAGCAAGAAATAAAACATCACCACGTCTTTATATTTAAATTACCCTGATTTATTGTAGCTACTCCTACTATAACATTATTGTTGCTTCTTAGTTTTTTATATTGTATGAATAAAATGATTTGTTTATATATCAAGATATGTGAATAAGGTGCTCATAATTCTTGGTGAAGAGAGGTAACAAAATAAGACAACTATGGTTAAAAAATTTCATAGGAAATCATTTTGTAGTTTGAGAGAAAAAGGTTAAGTTTGTTGTTACTCCTATAGCACTCTTGCTACATCTCACTTGTGGAAACTTATTTTTGCATCGAGAGGTGCTCTACAACCTAGTATGGGGTATGGGGTAAACGTAAAGAGGTCCTCTACAACCCAGTATGGGGTATGGGGTAAACATAAATGTGAACATTCAACATGTAATCGAGTAGATCTCACGTAAATGTAAATGTAAATGTAAACATAAACAAAACGTAAATGTAAACATTCAACATGTAATCACATAGATCTCACGTAAATGTAAATGCAAATGTAAATGTAAAAGTAAACATAAACATAAACATAAACATAAACATAAACATAAACATAAATGTAAACATTTAACATGTAATGGGGATACATAAATATTTAAAAATGTAAATGTAAAGATAAACATAAACATAAACATAAACATAAACATAAATGTAAATGTAAACATAAACATAATCATAATCATAAACATAAATGTAAACATTTAACATGTAATGGGGATAGATAAATATTTAACATGTAATATTTAACGTTTAACATTTTTACATTTTTAATGGGCCCAATTTAAAAATCAATCTAATTATTATTATGTATAAACACAATATAAATTTAAAATATAAAGAGTTTTACTAACACTAAAAAAGAGGTATGGTAAACCTCTCTTTATACTTATTGGTATGGTAAATAAATAAGAATATAAATAAACTAAAGGTATGGTAAATAAATCAAAATTCTTTTTTTATTTACTTCATAAACCTCTTTATATGTAAAGAAAACTTAGAGAAGAGGTTTTATTTAGGTGAAGCCTATGGGCCAAATAGAATTTTAATACCGTTGCCAAACACCATATTTATAAAAGAGGTATGGTAAATAAATAAATATAAAAGAAGTATAAAGAGGTATGGTAAATAAATATGAATATATCAAATAGGATTAGAAATCAACATTTAATTATATGCCAAGCCTATGGGCCAAATACCATGGTAAATAAAATAAGTATGGTAAATAAATACAAATATAAATAAACCAAAGGTATGGTAAATAAATAAAACTTCTTTTTATATTTACTCCATAATCCTCTTTATATTTACACTCAAAAAACATGTTTTATTTAGGTGAAGGCTATGGGCCAAATACCATGGGCCAATTTTTTTTTTTTTGTAAGCTGGGTATGTCCTTTTCTATTAACAAAATAATATATACAGTAGTTTCAGAATGGTCTCACCTCGCCTCGAAGGGAAACCGGGTCCCTTGACCATCATTTCAAACCAAAAATGAGAAATTGTCATCGTTTCAAATAGGTTTCCTGATCAGTTTCTATATCTAAGACCATACTATTATCTACATATTTCTTCCTACATGTAAAAACAGCAACATATTTCATGCCAACATAAAAACAAAGACGAGGAATTTCCAAAAAAGCAAGAACAAGTCTTTGGACACTACTTGTCAGGATCAACATGCTGGTCTTTCTCCTTTTTCACCAGCACTCCACTTTCCACAAGCAGCTTCTGCAGGTCCTCCAGTCTTTTTTCTTGCAGGAGCATGGTGATGACGATGTCCTTCAACTCCTTTTTCACATTGGGGAGGCTCTGAACCATTTCTGCCATCTCCCTGGCAACCTGCTCCAAAGCTCTTGCCATGAGCCGCTTCATGACCCAATATAAATGAAGAGACTGTTTATAGAGGGTCATTTGGCCTCTGGTATGGCCAGGGTCAGGCATAATAGCAGCCCAATCCTCCATTTCTTCTTCTGATTGAGCCTGTATAGCATCTTCCTCCCAATGCTCCATTATTTTGCTAATCTTTGGATGTGAATTTTCCCTGTAATCCTGCTCTGCAATCCTTATTCGATCACTGATAGTTTGCCTGGTCCGCCTGGAGTCCTCGCTCGCCGCAGGTTCATCTTCCATCTCCTGTAAAGGGCTGCATTGACGCCCCCTCTGGCTTCTACCTTCCGCCACCATCTTTCTTTGACGGCCGCCTCGACCCCTTCGGCCTCGATCCCTTCTCCCTCTGCCACACAGGCCTCCTCTACCCATGCCATTATTAGTATCCTCGCTTTCCTCGCTAGGTAATCGTTTCCATCTGTTTCTCCAGGCTTCCTCCTCCTAGTTGCCCTACATCTCCTCATTTTCCTCTTCAGAAATTTCCACGAACTGAGCCTGCGTTTTCCCCTCAGCATCCACCTTTCGCTTTCCGTTCAAGTCGACAGGGAATTTATGAAAGTCCTCCTGCCCCCCGCTCCTCAGCCATCTCCGCCCGCTTCCGCTTCCTTCCTCTGCCATTTTCCTTCTTCCGCTGTAACTTCCCCCTCTCGTCTTCCTCACGGTGGCAATCCCAACCCACCAGCACAACAGGTAACAGCGAACAGGAGTTAGGCGGTCCTCACTGCTAGAAAACCCAACCCACCAGCGCACCAGGAACCAATAGGCAGGAATTAAGCGATCCTCTCGACGGAAATTCCCTCTCTTTCTCCCGGTTTTATCCTCCCTCATCCCATCTGTATATTGGCCGAAATAATGGTTGTGGGTGCTCCCAAGACCCATCACATAATGATGCAGCCTGTTCGCCGTCCTTCCGTCCCGTCCTCTGCTCAGATCGCCTGCTTCTCTGAAACCATGATCTGCCTTTTCCCTTTGCCAGCCGCTCCACTCGCCTGTGTCATTCCTACCCTGATCATTCATAATTAAACCTCTGATCGTGCACCACCAGGACGTCACATAGACCCATGCCAGGTCATCCAGCCCGATCGGGCGATGGGCCAAATTATTATTAATACCATGCAAAAAAATATTAACCTTGATATTAATATTAAAATTATTATCAAATCTAATATTCATATCAATATATTATAATATAATATTATAAATTTAAATAATACAATATTAAATTTGTTATATTATAATATATATTAATATATCATGATATATATTAACTCTAGATATATATGGGACGGAAGAACAAATACATAGAGTGATAGAGGTGGAGAGATATGGAGAGTGGCAAGGGAGAGATGGAGATAAACTTAAGGAGGGGAGAGGAGGAATGAAGAGAGAGAGGGAGAGGAGTGAGAGAGATAGAGAAGGGTAAGAGAGGGAGAGGGAGACATAAAAATGGAGGGGGGAGAGAGAGGAGAGAGGGAGGGAGATAGCGAGAGGATTGGAGAGAGAGAGATGGGGGAAGAGAGAGGGAGAGAAAGGGAGTGAGGAAGGACAGGAGAGATGACTTGAGATAGAGAGGAGAAAGGGAGGGATAAAGAGATGGAGTTGGAGGGGAAGAGAGGGAGGGAAGAAGAAATACATAGAGTGAGAAGTGGAGAGAGAGGGGGAGTGGCAAGGTAGGGATGGAGAGAGAGTGTGTATGTTTGGGGGTGAGATAAAGAGACAAAGCAGGAGAGATGGAGAGAGAGTATGTATGAGAGGTTGGAGAGAGAGAAAGATAGAGAGAGATTAGAGGAAATTTTAGCCTAAAAGTGGCCTCCTAAGGAAACTCAAGAAATTAATAAAAAATATCATGCAAACAATTTTTTAATTTTACTTTAATTTTATTTATGTCCCACAATATTTATTAGCACGAGATTTAATAAATATTTTAGTTTTATCAAAATCCCTCAATATATGACACTTTTATTAAAATAACTGTGTATATATATTTTATATTTAAATTTAATTGTCTATATTTATTTTATATTTAACTATTTCTTTGGGTGTTTTTTTAATGACATAATCATTATCCACGAAGCCACGAATTTGCCGAATATATTCTAGCTGAAATCCTTAATCTTCCTCTCGAAATACTAAAATTTATCTATTTAATATTTTAATTGATTTAAAATTTAAAATTATATTTAACAGATATTCTATATTTTGGCTAGAATTGGGTATATGTCCAAGTAGGAATACATTTTTAACTATTTTAATATTTTTATAATATTTATATTTTTCTGGTTTTCAATATTTAACTATTATGTATTTAACAATAACTTATTTTATTTAACTATTTAATTTATATTTATATCTTAACTTCTTCTTTTTACTATTTAACTATTTTTTAGTGTTTTGTTGGGGCATGATTATTAATGTCAAATGGGCCTGCATTTTTAATTTATATTTTTTTCACCAATTTCAATATTTACACTGCGTTAATAACATTTTAGATATTCTTATTCATATGGATAAAATATGTAAATAATATTGATAAAATATTTTACAAATACCCAAATTATTAATAAAATATTTCACTAATACCCAAATTAATGATAAACTATTTCACAGATACCCATATTAAACAATTTAAAATTATTTAGTATATGTGCCTCTCTTTAAATTCAAAGGAATTTGATTGGTTTGCATATTATGACATGGAAATTACGTGAAAATTTCATGGGCACTTTTAGGTTGAAATTTCCTCTAATTTGTATGTGTATATGTGTGTGTGTGTGTGTGTGTGTGTAAGCCCAGGTGAATTCACAAAGAGATGGGGGAAGGGAGAGGGAGGTAGGAGAGAAAGTGAGAGAGAGGAAGGATGAGAGAGAAGTGGAGAGAGGGAGGGAGAGAGGAGGAAAGAGGGATAGATAGAGAGATGGAATTGGAGGGGGAGAGAGGGAGGGAAAGAGAAAGGACATAGAGAGTGAGAAGTTGAGAGAGAGGGAATGAAAAGGGAGATATGGAGAGAGAGTGTGTATATGGGGGGTGAGACAAAGAAACAAGGAGAGATGGAGCGATATAATAACATGTTTTGAGGGTGAAGAGAGAAGAGAGGTGGGAGAGTAAGGGAGAGAGAGGAAGGAGGAGACAAGATGTGAGAGAGTGGAGAGAGGGAGGGAAAGATAGATGAAGTTGGAGGGGGAGAGAGAGGAAGGTAAGAAGAAATTCATAGAGAGAGAGGTGGAGAGGGAGAGAGGGAGTGATAAGGAATATGGAGAGAGAGGGAGAGAGGGGAGAAGGAGGAAAGAGAGAGAGAAGTGAGGGAGAGGGAGAGAAGGGGAAGAGAGAGGGAGTGAGACGTGGATGGAGTGATAGAGAGATAGATTGGAGAAAGAGAGTGTATATTTTTGGGGTGATATAGAGAGATAGAGGGAGATAGAGATATTGATGGAAGGTGAAGGGAGGGAAGAAGAGAGGTATGGAGAGAGGGAGGGAGGGTACTATGAAACCAACTCACAAAAAGATAGAAAAGATAGATCAATGCCTTAGAAATAAGCCTCTTCTAGGGGGAAACCTCCTTACATTACAAAAATGAACAATTCTTGGATGATACAAATGACAAGACCTCCTTTCTATATATAGGAGTCTAAGGGGTCATAATATAATCAGATCCGACATAACAATAATAATCTAAGGGCACAATAATAACAATAGTGGCCTTCTATGAGGCACAATAATAACAATATGGGGACTACATGGGCGCAACAAATAATAAGGTGGTTGTACTAGTAACAATAAAGGGTTACACTAGTAGTATAGGGACCTAACATGCCCCTCTCCTTCCAAACGTGTTGTCCTCAACGCTTGAGTAGTTCTTGATGCTTCTGTAAAAAATTCTTGTCCTCCCATGTGGAATCTTCAGCAAGTAAGTTATTCCTCTTGATGAGATACTCTGAAATTGATTGATTTCGTAGCTGTCAGGTTCTTGCTTTTGTGACTTCTCCAAGCTCCAATATGATTTTTCTTCTTCATCAAGTTTTGGAAATATTGTTTGAACTAGGATCTTCTGCAACTTTTGAATGAGTGGCCACACTTCTTCGTCCTTATTCCATTCATCCCTTGCTTTGTTTATCCAATCTAGTTGGATAATAGAAATAGCACAAAACAATGATTCCACATCCTCATCCTTTCTTGAGA